>PVJO010002613.1:0-94057 GCA_004026905.1 Hystrix cristata
GGAACCAGAGACAACATCAAAAGCTATCACCCCGCCTATTATCTGTCTGAGAACAACACTGAGTGTACATTTAAAATGAAGAACAACGTGTTTCCTTCTTGCTAGAAATAGTAGGAGCCTTTTGCTGGCTGCTTTTTTTCCTAAATATTCATGCCTGCTGTATTACTTTAACAAGGTGCACTGTTCAACTGCTTGTGCATATTACATAAAAAGAAAATGACCACATGGCAAAAAATAAAAACACAAATTAGTGTTTATATTTTGACGCTGTCTCACATGTGTGCAACGTGTGAGCATGTGCCCTGTCCATGCAGCATGTTATTCACAGCCATCTAGAGAGACCTTAAAAAGAATTCTTCACTAAGCCCACTAAGAATAATAGTTTTATAAACCAGCATGGGGGTGACTCATGGCAAAATAATTATTATGAAATATGCCCAGATGGTTCCTGCTATTTAACAAATCAGCAAGTCAATTTTGAATTTTTCTAAAAAGTCAACAAAATATTTAGATGAAAGTAAAATAATCATCCTTTCAAGCCCTATATACCCTTGGAAGAGGAGCTCAATAAAAATTAAATATATTTTATGCTACTTTGTATTCAAGTAGTCCCTTAATGCATAAAATAGGCTTTTTTTGTTAACTTAGTTGATTTTTGTACTATGAGAGAGATTTCTACCTTTTAGATGAAGAAACTGAGCTTCAATAAGGTTAAAGGGCTTAACAATCATCAAATAGCCAGTAAGTGGCAATATTAGGACTCTAAACCAAGTGTTATGATTCAAGTTCTGTGCTTTATCCTCGATATGAACCATCTCTCAAGATTTTTTAAATTATTTAGAGTAAGAGTATTGTTATTATTTTTAAAATGTTGGAACGATACAAACAAATCCACTTTGAACATATTTTGGGATTTAAATAATTGAATCAAAAGTGAAAACACATCATTAGCAGAAGTTATAGCAAGTCTCACTACTAAAGAAAAGTACCAAGAAATCTACATATACTTAAGTATTTTTCTGTATGTGCTATACAACAAATATGACTTTTTTATGAATTATACAGAAAGATCCCATGCATATCTATTCTTTGTTTTTCCTGGTACTGGGGATTGAACACAAGGCCTTCACACTGAGCTACAGTCCCAGATATTTTTTTTATTTTTTATATTGAGACTATGTCGCACAAAGTTTCTAAATTCCTCAGGCTGGGCTTGAATTTTGGATCCTCCCAGACTCCCAGAGTGCTGGGATTACAGGCCTGTGCTACCATGCCCAGCAAGCATCCATTCATTTAAAAACTTGTAATTTCAAGCCATTTTAATTAATTTTATATCATTTTTCTATGTTTTCTAATTCTGATTATAAGCACCATGAAATTTTAGTAACATTTTTAGTTCATAAACTAATCTTTATTAGCCTCCTAAATAATCACAATACAATATCTAATAATTCATGTTCTTCAGTTAAAGATGTAAAAAAACATAAAAATACAAACTATGAAATATGAAATCTTTGTAAAATTCCCAAAGAGCATAAAAATGTTATTACTTAAAGGTATTTGAAATTCTGAACATACCGAAATTGTGTCCTAACCAATCCAAAACATTTGACAACCTCTAATTTGTATCTGATAAGAAATTCAGTCATCAGACAATGAAGTAAGACATCGTTTTGAAAATAAGCACAAAAAAGTCCATGTGCATGTATACCCATGCAGACATGGAGAATATGAAAAAGAACACTAATAGAAAGACAAATAAGGAAACTGGGGCTATGTTCTACTTCTTTTCCATAGACATATATTAGGGGAAAATGTTTGGCTATTCAATACTAAAGAAAAGAAAAATGAAAACTTCAGTCAGCTGCTTTCCATGCTGCTGTCCTGCAATCTGCAGTTTGCTCCGCGCTGCTCGGCGCCAGCCCAGTCTCTGTCCAGCACCTTTCCTGGGCGAAGCCTGAGGCGAGGTCACCGGGCACTGGCACTGCCTCTGGATGCCCCGATTAGCACCAAGATGCAGACTGCGGGGACATCAGGACGCCAAAAAGAGGCCAACTTACCTGTTCAACAGAAATACCTTAAACACACAACAGAATTCCTCTGAAGGTTTATTTTATTACAAGGGTTGAGCAGATCTCCAGAGAGAAAAGAAACAGAGAGTGTATCCTGTCCTTCAAAGTCCTCTTTGCACTTGAAAATCCAGCCAGCCCATCCAGTTTTCCAAGCCACTAATAAGGACTTGGGCCCCTAGTGAAAATTTCTAACGCTCCAGCAAAACACATTGTTACCCTGCTTCCGTTTCCACCTCAGAGATGCCAGAAGCGTCTTCAGAGGATCTGAAGTACTTTAAGCCACCGAGGAAGCCCAACTCCCCTCTTCACATGAGAGATAAGTGTATGTGAAAAGCACACTGCCTCAAAAATGTAGCTTTATTGGTTTTCTGGGGTTTTTTTTTTTTTTTGGTTTTCATAGTAGTCAATAACTGAAACAATTTTGGAGTCCAATCTAACATCCTTAATTGGTAGATATGTGTGTTTGAAAAAGTGAAAAATCTCATGTGTGATCAAACTTCTCTTCAAGTAGACGTGTAAGGATAGTTAAGAAAAATAATGATAGTGACTTTGTAAAGAGGTACTGTCATAAATCTAAATTATAAAGCACTAATTAGACTCATTAAGGAGAATATATTAATTCTAGCAGAGCTCATGTCCTCTCACCTTCATGGCTTTAACAGCTTGAGATCCCGAGTAATCAAATTCACCCGCCTGACCGATGGACAGACCTCCTGAACCCAGGATGAGGACTTTGGAAACCTATGAACGCAAAGAAAAAGACAATGACTCTTATTACTCAGTGGTGGAAACAAGGCATCCTCAGTAGTGTAGAAGATAAAATATATTGCCTGCATTTATGTAGTAATTTTAAGTAGGATGTTTTAAAAAACATATACTGTGTAGGAAAAAGGATTAACAATTTAAACATCTCTTATTTCACTGCACTTTCTGAAGTTCATGAACATGTTTTTAATGTACGTAAAAAGAAATCTGAAAGAGGTTTTACAGTAAACATACATATCAAAAAAATCTACACACATATATGTTAATATATACCTGTGTATGTATATAAATTGTTCAAAATGTACAAACATCCTTCTTTATATAATAATGATGTAAGTATGTATTATACATTATCTATGAAGGAAATGGGTAGAAAATTTTTCACATTAATATATACATAGCCAAACATAAGTATTCAAGTCTTATGCTATATATTAATCTCTATTTGCCTTTTAGAGGTAAAATTATATTATTCAGTTTATGCTATATATTTCTCCTCTTTGAAACAAAAATAATTCTACCAACTGTAATGATTCTGTAGTCTGAATTATATCTCAGATCCTATAGGACTATAAATTTTTAGTAATGGAAAATATGCCAAATTATAAACTATACACTATTCTTTATTAAATTAAGTTATTTGAAATATTCTAGAGGGAGTAAATTTTACAAGATATGATTATAATTAAAACATAAAAATTCCAAACAGTATCTTCAAGAACAAACCAAATACAGTAATTGGTTGTGAAATGATAAATGAATACAGTGTTACCCATCATATTTCATAGACATTTGTGTGATTTACATCATTCACTTAAAAAATCATCACCTGATACAGAAAATTCAAAATGCATAAGCCAAAAGCAAGCCCACCTATACTGACCTCAACTCGAGAAGCAACAAGTGCCGGCTTCGGAAGGACTGATGTGATGGCGGTACCTTTCCCTTTCTTTATCAGTGAGAAAAAGGAATCGAAGAGATACTAGAAAAGAAATGTAACCAACCAGTGAGAAGCTTCCAAACTCCTCCGGTTGTCAGGTAAGATACAGAGTACTAGTTAAATGGGAACTTAAGGGTGAGTAACAAATATTTATTTATTTATTTATCTATCTATTTCTTTATCATATTAGCACGTTTGCAGGGCATAGCTTTTTTCAGTAAATTTTTCCAGTGCTATATCCGGAGATTCATTATTGGTTTGGGTTTAAATTTTTTGATTTTTGGTTTTTGTCAATAACTAAATATCTACTACCATTAAAGTTAGATTAAATAAACACTTCTAACCAATTCCTTCATGTCCTATAAAGAGGAAGATACCAGCAGAAAATAAACATTTCAGATGCCTGCTGTGAATATCAAGGGTTCTTGGGTTTTTGTTTTTTGGGTTTTTTTTTGTTTGTTTGTTTGTTTTTTTTTGGTGCAGGGCATTGAACTCAGGGCCTTGGACTTGCTAGGCAAGCAGTCTAACCAATAAGCTAAATCCTTAGCCCCTCAAGTTTTTTAATTGTGTGTCATTTTCTTCTGAATCAAATTGTAGTTAGAACAAAAAATAATGAAACTGTATCACTTACACACCCTAAAATTAGAAATAGTGTTTTTAAAGTGTTCTGCAGTTCTAAAGGTAATCTCTAAATATTAATCTTGAACTTTACCGAGTTTTCTTCTGTTTTTTCAGTAGACATGCTAAATTTCAACAAAGGTGTTCACTGTGAAATTATTTGGCAGGGCCAAAAACAGAGGATTAAGCCACAGTGTACTGGATCACATACCTTAATTTGAGGTGCTAGAATGGAATAATGATTTGAATTTTAAGTTAAAAAATACTTAGCATGTGTTACATGAGATGTATAACTACATTTTTATTTGTGTCTTTCATCATGAGTAGGCAATATCATACCGGTTTTGGCTATTAAGAACCAATATTTCTAGGTATTATTAAAACAAGAACAAAATACAAGTATCTAAAAAAGGCAATTTAGGGATGAAAGAGAAGAGTTTGTAGAGGGAAAATTCTTATCCTCCTCTTCATTTTACCTGGGTGTCTTTTCTGAGAGTATTCCCAGTGACAATTGTCAGCCTACTACTGGAGGCCCCTGGGTGTGACACAGGAAGAGACACACCGCGCTTCCCAGATTTTTCCAGGTGACACTTTGGAAAGATATACTTGAACACTGAGCCAAGAGCTGACATTTAAAAGTAAAAATACTTAGATTAGACAACTCTTGTAAGCATTCCTTCCGCTTCTTTTCTTAAACCGTCTGAGTCACACGAATGTGCCAGCCGCCCTCTGTCTCCCCTCATCCCTGCCCCTCTTCATTCTCCTGCTGTTATTTATTCTCCCTTAGTGGCTACATGATCAGTTGCCATAGGGACTTTTTTGAAGCCACAGATGGGGGATTAAAATTTCATTTCAGTTATGAGAAGGAGCGAGCAAGAGGGAATTCATTTGCATGGTACAACGATTGTAAATTTCAAGACTAAATATATTAGAATGATAATGGGTTTAAATAAAAATAGCATCAGAGCATTTCTTCAGGTTTCTTAAGGGTTTTCCCACTTTAGGAAAAAAAAAGATTGTAATTTACTCCACGATATTCATGAGGAAATTTTAATGCAAAATGTGTGTTACCGAAGCACTCTTCTTGAGACTATTCTGCGCCAAGATTATCTGGAATGATTATTTTCATTTCTCGAGTTTTCACAGAAATACTCTTTTAAGGCCGCATCTTTCTGACGTACCTCAGTGTCTGTCGGGCCCGGGCTGACCTCTGGGTGGAACTGCACACCGAAGAAGGGCTTGCTCTCGTGCATAATCCCCTAAAGGAATAAGAAACGGAAAACAAGTCCTTCTGTAAGGACAAATGTCAAGTGTGGCCATGTACTGCTCAGTAGGCAGTAATGTTCAAATTAAAATAACTAATTTAAGTGCTTGGTGACATTCTGAAAAGGAACAGTCCTCTTAAGAAACATGATTGGAGATCCTAAGAACTAATTTATCAGAATTTTGGGTAAAAACAGGAAATGGCCCGATGAAAACTCAAATGAATCTGGTTCCCCATAACAAAAAATAAATGGTCCATAGCTTTGGGGGCACCTATGGGCACTGTTCAAGATACATGCAAATTTGCCTATTATCTCCATCTCCTAAATTACTTCTCCAAGTGTCTTCTCAAGAGCTATTCTTGTGTCAAGTCCCAGAATGGGGCCAAAACAGATCTAGACTGATGGTCCCTTAACAATGAATGTGTAATTGATGTGTTTGTTGATTAAGGACACAAAGAGTGAATCATAATGAATCAATTGAGGGAAAAATATGAGAGAAATTATTTTTTGAAGAGTAGAGGACCATGGGAAATAACATATAAGAGTTCTTCCACACCCACATACCCCAAAATTCCCACACAAAGAGGAAACCAAATGTATTTCACAGGGATTAAAAGGCCTGAATTTCTCATTTTGCCACCTGAACAGAACTATTGAGAGCACTTACCTCATTTGTTTGATCGTTGACATTCAGGAAAAGTGGTTTCCAGCCAGCAGGGAGGGCGTTGTCCAGTGCATAGCCGTGATTCTGAGCAGTAATGAAAGCCTGTCTGTTTGTGACATTTAAAACAGGCTGATTCTGCCCTCTGGAGAGAGAATAGGGAAAAGAGGAAAGAGTATACATGCATTAGTTGTAAAGTAGTGAACAAAAAAAGCCTCTTAAAATTCAGAAGTTTCAATTGCTTAGTGAAAATCACTTTGGGAGAAAAGTCACAGACTGTTAATCCCAATAATTTTAGCAACAAAAATCAATTTAGGAAGCTTTGTCGTGTGTTAAATATCAGGTCTATTAAACTCCTATAATCGGTTTTACAAAAGCACTCATAACAAAAAGAGTTTCTCACTAGCATAACAGAAACAGACAAATATAAGTGACTTATTTTAAGTAATTTTAAAGCCAGAGGAGAGTTCTTGGGAGAAAATAAATAGGTGACTATGCAGACCTGAATTATTGTGAATTATATTTCACATGGAGGAGGGCGGGCTGTGAGGGAGTGACACTGAATAAATTAACATCATCTCAGGCAGAGAAGTGAAACCAAGAGGATCTGAACATCTCTCGGTTCTTAAATCAACTAGCTTCTTAAAGTGTTATCAATTTCCTGAAATCAAGCTTCAAATCAGAACCATTTCCCTTGGAATATCATTTGATTGAGCATTATACCCTCGATTTATGCCAAGGGAAGGAAAATAACCTTAAACTATAGCAAAGTTATCGTTAGAGAAGGCTGCCTTTCAGAAATGTAATGAAAGTGGTATCAGGTAGTCAGACAAGTGTGAACTATGTAATAGGTCAGTTGTCTTTTTATTCTGAAGAAATGGCATATAAATTTTCTAAGTCTTTTGTGTTTGGTTACCAAAAGTATTTTAGAGCTAGTTTGACTATAAACAAAAGCAAAACTGCCTTACCTATTGGGCATCGGCATCTTGTAGGATTTGGCACCCGCAGCTAATCCTGTTATTAGGTTTCCTGTACTGATTCCAAATAATGGCTCTTTGCGATCACTCTCCAAAACCTAAATCAGAGAGGATGTTTATTAAGCTAGTACACGGTCCCAAAAGATTCCACTTCTCACTGAAAGAATAACAATGAAGCATCCTTCTTTTTCTTTCTTAATTAACAAGGTAAAGAAGATAGCAACTGAGTTAAATGCCAGAATCTCAAGGACATGATTGATGAATTTACAGCATTAGAATTCAGTAAGATATCCTTCATTCACTTCAGACTCAACTAAATTTAATTGAATTACTTCTTTGGAAACGTGAAGGTCTTTTAGTTCACCAGGACCTGTGAGGAACCTGAGTTCTCATTTTTGCACTTGTAAGCAAAGACACACGTGGAGATTGGAATCCAGCCCTTTTAACTGGAGGACATGGTCCTAAAGAAAAGTTCTACTTCCTCTGGAATTCTCTCCGTGTTAGATTCCCCATAGAATAACTATGCTGAAATTACCTCAAAAGTCACAAATACAAATATTAACAAAACCCACTGAATCAAATATGTCCCTTGCCTCACACACAGACACATACAATCTCCCCAGGTTCACTGCACCTTTTTCACATTCTGAATTAGTGGTTGTGCAAGAGCGGGGTTCCCCGGTCCACCAGCAATCAGAAGTCCATCATACTCCATCTGAGTGAAGTCATAATTCCAAGGAACTAAATGCACTTCAGCCCCTCGCTGGAAAAGCAACAAAAGAAATGATGTCTAATGTCATTTTTCTGGACTGTCTCTTGATTAATCCTTCTCTAAAGAAAAGGAAAATATTGTACACAATTTATAGTAGCACAATTTGTAATAGCTAAGTCTTGGAAACAACCTAAATGCCCAACAATTGATGAATGGCTAAAGAAGACGTGATTTTTCTACACAATGGAGTACTACACTGCCATAAAGAAGGACAAACTAGAGTCATTTGTAGGTAAATGGATGTTCCTTGAGAACATACTCTTAAGTGAAATAAATCAGACACTTATCAGTACACATTGAATTGTTTCTCTGATATGAGAAACCATAAGTGTAAATAAGGACAAAGAGGTAGAATAGATATTATATAAAAGAAAAGAAAAGATAGTATTCAAAAGAGAGGAGAACTAGATAGGGAAAAGGGGGATAAAAAAGGAAGGTTAAAAGAAAAGTAAGATGAAAGGGAAAAAAATGGAAAAATGTAAATAAACTTATTGCACATAGAGAGGGGTGGGTTAATGGAAGGGAAGGGAGGGGAAGGGGGGGAAACCAAGATACATCATGTACAGGTACAAAATAACCATGTTGATTATGATCATTATGTATACAATGTGCCAATACATGTTCTTGGTAAAAATAAAAAATTTTTTTAAAATTAAAAAATAAAAAAAATAAATTTTAAAATGTTAAGCAAAAAGTTCTCTTAGTGGCTTATTGTGTTTTATGGGGCTTAAATGGAGGCAATGGTCAATAAAAAGTGGAGGAGAAAGGCCACTGAAGTTTTGATCCTGGAAAGACAGATGCATCACTTTTCTGCACTTCACGAACAGTTTCAGAGTATTTGTGTGGGTAAAGAGTATCCTCACCAGCCTTAGGACAGAATTGCAAACAAAAGTACACCCAGTTTCTGCAGGATTTAAGTTGGCTTGCCACTCATCTTTCTTTCTTTTGCCTTCTTTGTCTAATTAAATTTTAATGAACTTTCTTTCCTAGAGTTTTCTCTTGTTATCTATCCTGTTTATATGCTGACATAGAGCTTTTTATTATAAAAGTATATAGGAAAGTATTTTTGAGAGTTTCCCTTGAAGCATTTCCTAAGACAAGGATTTGAGAAAAATAAGCTTCTTTGGAAGGCTTTTCCAAGAAATGCCAATAGGCTAGAGAGGAAGTGACACTGTGTGACACCAGCAATGTGCAACCCAATAAAGCCTACATTATTGATCAGTCACCACTGTGGACTCCTGGAGTTTAAACTCATTGGGGAACTCTGAGAGTGACAATCCACTCATCGGATAGAACTCTATACTGATCTCTGGCCACTGGCTGTGGGCTGCTCCAGGGAAATCTGTATGCATTTTATGACAGCTAGCAGACTCCCAACAACCAAAGACATCCCTCAGGCAGAGAGACGTGAGAGGAGTGAGAAGTTTGCAAATGGAAAATGGATGACACGAATTAAAATAGTAAAATGAGAAAGGAACATGGGTGGGCCATCCAGAGTATCTGCTACTGAAAGATCCATATAAATTTTGTTAATAAAACTGACAAGAATTTGTGATTGTCATTTAGAGATTGCCGATATTCTCTAACAGTAAGAAGGTAGATTGAAGAATCCCTCTATCTCCCGGCTAATCTAGTGTTTGGTTTGGTTTTTTGTGGTGCTGAAGACCTAAACCAAGGCTTTGCACATATTAGACAAGCACTCTACCACTGAGTTATGCCACCAGTGCTAATAATTTGATGCTATAAAAGAGTATATATGTCTGAGAGAGACAGAGAGATAGAGACAAAAATGGGTCCCTTGAAGATACACAGAGACAGACAAACTGAAAGTGGACGCAGCAAGGAGAGGCTCCATTGAAATAGTATTTAGGAAAACACTGTTACAGCGGTTAAATTACTTAAAGATTTTTGAAGTTTAATTTTATTCAGTTGTCTAAAGTTGACATAAAAGCACTATGAGTTTTTTTTTTAACTATACCAGCATATAAAACCTGCAAACATGCGATATGTAATAAATATAGGTCAATGGAGGGACTATAGGACCAACTCTGGTTTTGGGCATCTCTAAACCTCAATAAAAGTGAAAGAGGCATGTCTCAAAATGTCAGTCAGTAAGTGGTAAGAACTGTCATCATCTTCTCCCATGTTTTTGTGTCTCCTTGGGGACTTAACAAAAAAACACAGCAATCTGTATCTTTAATTTGAAAAGCGATAAATGCGTTGCTGTCTCTGGATCAAAGGTATCAAGAAGAGATGCCTGATATTCTGAGCGAATTCACCAGCTTTCCTTGAAACAGAGGAAATCAGTTGAACACTAATAACCAATATTACAAAGCCCTGCCCTTGAGATGTGACAGACCACTTACCTTTACTAGTAGGCGGATGACATTGTTTTTTATCCCACAATCTACAGCTACTACTTTCACAGGGTTTCCTTTGCCGTATACCTTGACATCCTGCCATTTTAAAAACCGGAAAGTGAGAGAGAATTCCCAGCTACAAGCCACAGACCTATACCACAAACACATCTGAAAATGCTTTACATTTACATTGATTAACAAATTGATTGGTTAGCTACTTGGGATGGAGTGGGAGTTAACAGTAAATTTGTAAGAAAGGCACAGTGCCATAGATTATATCTTTTTTATCAGAAAAAAGTATTATAGTCTTTTATATTCTCTTGATTACAGTAATAACAAAGATTCCAACAAAAGTGGTTGCTTCCATAGCTAACAGCCAGCTCTTCCTTGTTTTGCCTCATTAGCAATGGAGTTTATTGTTGCCCTGTCTTAGCACTAGACAGATGTGGTAATGGATACATCATGCTTTAAATACCATTTGATCCTCAAATTCAATAAAGATCAGATGGAGTAGAGCTGAGTCAGTTGTATAGGAGGCTCATACAATGAGGCCAAAAGGATAAAATCAGTATGAGAACCAGAGGAAGAGCTAAGCTAGTGTAGGCTACTGGTCCCTTTAGGTTAGTGTGCAATCATTTGCATTTAAATGGTAGATTTCATAAAAGGATCGCAAAGCATACCATGATCATTATCTATGCCTTAAGCACCGCTCAGAGGCAGATCGATCTGCACAGGCACTTACACACAGTCCTCCAAAGTCACGAAGGGAGAAAACAGAATTAGAGGGAAAGCCTAAAGGGCTGGGTGGCTTCAAGGGTCAGCGAACACATCTGAATTTAGGATGATTTTATAGTTCACAAAAGCTTTTATATGAAAGGTATAATCTGAATTTTAAAAGTGCATTTTACTTTAACTGAAATGCCTGGCTCTCCACGAAGTCTACACGGAACGTCATATCATAATCCTGTACGCCTTGTAAAAAGAGTCTGTCAATCTTATTTTCCTCCTGCTGACTACTTCGGAAAAAAAAATCTCTAGTCTTGCCACAATCTTGGGAATTACTGTTGAATAGATCCGTGAATGCTATAGGTAATATTTCTCATGAGATAATTTGAAAAGTACAGATTCATTCTTAGCCTTAGGCTTCTGCTACAAAGTAAAGCAATATTACCATCTAGTGGTAGCTACATCAAATTGCAATTAAAGACAACCAATAAATTATCGGCATTTCCAAGCCATATAATCAAATAAAAGTCACAAGGTATATGTAACCCCTAAATGAAATACACCTTTTATCGTAGCTATAATGAAACTGTTTAAAATTGTTTAATTGCGCTGGCATTAAGAAACAGCCAGCTTTTACCACTCAACTTGATTCAAAATAGTTAAAAATATAGCTATGATCATTTTTGCTGGTCTCTACACAAAACCATCGGAGTTATCTCTCAGCATAGGTGACTGCTTTCAGGGCCTCCTCAGGTACCAGAATCCAGAGGCGCCCAAACCTCTTAGATAAAATGGTGTAGTATTTGCAAAGAGCTTATGTACATCCTCTAGTGTACTCTAAATCTCTAGATTACTTGCAATACTTGACATAATGTAAACGCTGTGTTAAAAGCTGTTACAATGTATTATTTAGGGGATAATGACAAGAAAAACATGTACACGTTCAGTATAGACCTAGTTTTTTTTGTTGTTTTTTTTGGTCTGCCATTTATTAGTATTTTCAATCATGGTTGGGTGACTTCACAGATGTAGATCCTTTAGATACAGAGGGCCAAGTGTACAAACTCTCCAAAGACAAGGACAGAAATTATCCAAAACCTCACAGACATGAGCGCATGAATCTGACAGGAAACCCTCCAGATCTGTCCCCGTCCATCTCCACTCACCGGCAAATCCGGGAACCGATATGCGAGCCCTTCGGTTCAGCCATTTCAAACTACACATAACTCTTTAACCAAACCCGCCGCTTCCTACCTCCGTGGCGTTCAGCACATGACCTTCTTTCTGCCGAAACGCAGTTCTCATTCTCCAGCTTCCTAACTGTAGCTATAGTCTCTCTCTGTCTCCTACTAAGGCTAAAACTTCTGCAGCGCCTTCTCTGAAGCATCTGTCCCATTTTGGCGCTGCCCGTACTTGCCCTGCAGCACCCTGTGCACGTCTAAGGAAAGGATTCATCACTGGATTCTGTAATCTCCTTGCTCAATCGTCCCGCCGGATTCTTACGCTTCCCAAAGACAGAGACTGTAGCTCAAGAGTCTCACTCACACTACAGTGAGATTCCATCAAGACCCACAAACATCTTTCTGAAATGTACTCTAGGACTTCGTGTAAATATACACTAAACGTGTATCGCTTTGGGGCAGCACGATAATCGTCATGAACGTTAATTTTGAACTCAGTCATAATGCAGTAGGTCATTAATGGGAAGGAATATTTCTCCCTGTATAAAATGAGCCCAGGCGGATTATTGGGTCTGATTTCTATGATGTTTGTTGGCTTTCTGGCAGGATATTGGCCCTGATTTCCGAGCAGTGCTATGTCTGCTTTGGAAATTCAGTGCTCCCTTTATTTAATATTATTAAGGCCTTAAGCTAAAGAATAAGAAAAGGATAGGGTGAACTAAATAATAAGAGCCAAACGCTAAATCAGGGCATGAAGGTTTTCGTGTAAACCTGTAAGTAAAGGTTATTAACTTTGAAAGCATTGATTTTGCAATATATACTTTAGCTGCTATCAGATCCATTTTCTACCTCAACACTGGTGCTTCTAGAAAATAACCTAGGCCTAAATAAAAATTTTCATATCACAGCAAAGGTAAGTCTAAAGTGAATGAAACAAAAACTATAAAATATGAAGGAAAATTTCCCACCTTGGTTGAAACCTCAGCAATCAAATTCTGTTTATTTGGATCCACAAAATCCACAGACTGACCTTCAAATTCAATCTTCCCAAGCATGGTACCCTATCAAATTAAAAAAATTAGACAAATAAAAGGAAGTAATGATAAAGGGTGCTGACAGGACAATCTCTCAGGGACTTTAGACAGCTGCTCCAAGATTTAGATGTCTTTATAAATAGCTGTAACCATCATCAGAAGATCTTCATACTTTTAAACTGGAAAATGAAGTAATTTGCACATACACTTTGGGAAATACTCTAGGAAATACAATTAGTTCTCTCAGGGCAGAGGCTATGGACTAGTACAGGCAAAGTCAAACTTCAGGTCCTACTAAGACTAATTCAGAATTCAGGTCACCAGAATTCAGAATCCAGGTCATCAAGTCCCATGCTGGTACAGGTGACAGTATTTAGTGTACCTCTTAGAATCCCTGGTGCATGCAACCTAAAGACATTTTGTAGAAAATGTGTACAAAATAATCCACTGGGAAGAAAATACGAAATGTAGAAACAGTAGAAATTGAAAACAATGAAAACTTCTTACACACTTTTATAATAGCATTAATTCCCAAAAAAGATGAATTCCAAGATATCACAAATTTTTAGAATTTGCAATAAATATACGCACTGCTGTAGACATGTTAGTATCCCGTATTCCCAGGTGCCTGAACGTTAAAGAATCTACAGTGGTCTGTGAAGTTCTCACAAATGAGTTCATTTTCCTTTTAGACTTTTTCTTTGGAGAAGTCGCTTGGTGAGTAACAGTAGAGGAGACCAACACACCATGAAAGCATGATGTTATTTTAGTGGTAAAACCAGAGTGCTACCTGAAAGTTCAGGAAAACTAACCAAAACCTCCCTTACCTCCACACTGGATTACTAAATTTGATGATAGCCTGTACTCACTTTTTTAAAACCAAGTCACATACTCCCTTGACTACGTTTATAATCCTTAATACTGACATCTGTTTATCTCTCTTTTCTTAAAGTGTGCTGAATGAAATACAATATTACTTTTCAACCTATTATTAAATGTAAGTAAAAGCAATAATAAATATTTTAACTATGAACCAGCATCATTTATAAACAAACAAAATAGGCAACGCAACTATTTGGTCTGGGTAATCTATTCAGGAAAAATTTAAAAAGCCAAACAGCCTATGGTAAAAGAAGACTTTATTTTAACCTAACACACTGTACAAAAGATGCAGTGGGGTCTTGGAAAGAGTTTTCCCAAACCATTAGGTCTGAGTATATTCTATTCAACTTGAAATTCTGCAGCCTGCATTGAATTCTCCAGTTTTATTCCCTTCTCATCCTAGAAGCGCTTCACTGTTTATTACTCCCACACACTACTAGGCTAGGAAAACATAAGAGTCTACTTGGAATGTATAACCTCACTGACATCTATTCCCAGGAAAATTATGAAGGATTTAATAAAATCAGAAGTAAAATAGAATGATTGTATAAACCCTCGCTATCTTTCTTCTGGTTGTAGATAGGTAGCCATATTCTTACTTCAAAACTGCTCTTTTTTTCTTTTTACAGAGACCCTGTGTCAATATACAGTTTCCTTTTGGTATCTTGAGGGGACTCATTCCAAGACCCTCCTGAAATACCCAAATCTGAGGATGCTGCAGTCCCTCATACAAAAGGTCACAGTATCTGCATATGACCTATGTAAATCCTCCTGTTTACTTTAAATCATCTGCAGATTACGTATAACACCTAAAAATGTAAGTGCTATGCAAATATCTCTTATACTGTATTGTTTAGGGAATAATGATGAGTCTCTATAGATTTATACAGACACAATTTTTTCCAATATTTTGATTGCTTCTGTCGATGTGGACCTCACTAATACAGAGGACCAGCTATGGGTTCTAACGAGGGATCCACAGCAGATTTTCTTAAGCAATCTGATCACATTTGTACTTTCAAATTTTATGATTAATTTTTTTATGTAATAACACTCCATGAGAAAACTTGAGCTACCTTTGAAGAATTTAGTTAATATTAGTGAGGGAACATTTCTTTCTGATTTGGAATACAAGGACTTCGTGTAGACAAAAATAGTGTCAACTTCTAGCAAGTAGCAAGCAGATGGCAATGAGATATTCTCAGGAGTGGTCAGATGTTGCAGCAATCAGGTAAGAAAATAAAAGATAACCTTTCCTTTCATCACCTTGGTCATTAATACAGTCTGATTAAAGATTATATAATTGAGATCACCCATGCGAGGCTCACTTGGCACACCCATGAAATATAACGCTGAATTACATGGCAGATAACTCTTCCCAAAGTACTA
The DNA here is from genome assembly GCA_004026905.1 of Hystrix cristata. Lineage (NCBI taxonomy): Eukaryota > Metazoa > Chordata > Mammalia > Rodentia > Hystricidae > Hystrix > Hystrix cristata. The sequence continues at coordinate 15,643 of PVJO010002613.1, forward strand.
AATAAGTAACAGACTCGATGCTGTGCACTTTCTGACTTGCATACGATTTAGGTAACATTGCTATACATTGGGTTACCTTCTCCACTTGTTTTACTACAGTCCCGTCCTGTGAGGTAAATTATGAATGTCTTGAATTGCTGGTATAATCAACACATAGTGGGTGCTCAATAAACTCCTGCCAGGTGAATTAATGTCAAGTCCACCCAGTTACACACACACCAATCGAGTATGCAGGCTTGAAAATGACACTGGAAAGAGCAGAACAAAGTGACAGAGACCCAGAGGGAAGAAGCTGACAGGACTGGTTCTTTTCCATGCTCTTGGCCCCCTCAAGAACTGAGAGCAAAAGTACGTGAAGAAATGGAGATTTGACTAAAGATGGCGATCATACCTTATCCCGAATTATTTTTGCCAGCATTCTTGTATCCACTCCATAAATTGCAGGAACCTGTAAGAAAAAAACCACTGTGACAGTGAAATGAGAGACGATTAGATACAGCGTATTGTTTTCAAGTTACAAACTTGGCCTCGTACTATCTTCTTGAGCAGGAAATAATTTCCCCACTCCCTCTTTTCCCTGACCTGGGGTGACTGCGCTGTCAGAGCACAGTAGATTGCTGCCCCACAGGGAATAGGACTCCTAATACCCAGGCCCTTCCTCAGAATAAAAAATGAGAAATTCTGAAAATCGATCTGCTGCAGTTTTGTTACTTTTAACCTAGGAGAGTAAATAAGTAACATTATATAGAGAAATGTATTTCTTTTGAAACAATAGAATATATATGTATGCACATATATATAGTTTGAAATACATGTATAATTTTGTGTATATGTTGTAAGTACAAAATATATATTTTGAAATAACAGAATCAGTGAATTGCATAAGCAATAATATACAAATCTATGGTACTGAGCCAAATATTTCTGGCACACAGTAGGCATTCGATACATTTTTCGAAGGATTCTGTCAAGCAGCCATGTTGTACTAACACCTGCCCATCCTCTTAATAAGCCAGGCAACACTTCCATGGGTTTTAGTTTCTCTGAGTGGGTGGGATAGAGACAGATGCAGTACTGTATCTATACTGACAGAGCAATGAATTAGGAAGCAGAAACACAGGCGTTAGTTACTATCTCAGGCCCGTTTCTGCTCTATGTGTCTGTCATCATGGAAAATTAAAAGTCCATTTAAAAAACAAACTAATAAGCCATGGGTTAAGCTCACCTTAAAACCATTTCTTCTCACTTGGAGAAGCTACAAAATGAGGTGTCCTGAATAACCCACAGGAAACATTAAAAAAAAAAAAAGTTTCCTGAATGACCATTATGGAAATTAGCTGTCTACATAACGAAAATCAGTCAGACAATGACTGAGAAGAAAACAGGGCTGGCAGAGTAGACAACATAGATGACTTCTCCCTTTTTTTATTAAAAAAGAAAAATGAAACGTCCTAGTTCAAGGCTTTTTTGTCAGGAGAAGGCAGCACTTAGCTCCACCCTGTAGACGCCCATTGGAGAAGTAGCACCTCCTTGTAACCCTGCGTTCTGTCAAGCGCAGGTCTCGGGGCATTTGAACAAAAGCAGCTGTCATGTGACAGTGGAGATGAAGCTAAATACAGCCCTCATTCGTTCACATTAAGTCCGTCCAACTTTCAAGCACGGTGAATCCTCTTATCTGATTAGAAGTTAATAACTTAGGTACGGAAAGTGTAATACAAGATTTATCGTTTTTTTCCTGTATCACTTAAACTGCTGTTTATCTAACTGTAAAGTACGGTGTGGAATGATGACCCGGTCTGCACAGCCAGTTATTCTGGAGAGCCAGCCCTAGAAACCATGAAGCCCGCTACGCACCTCGCTCCCAGATAAAAGGGCCAGGAAGACTTAGGTCGCTCGAGAGAACAGAAAACTACCATGTTCCCACTCTCATTCCCAAATGAGAACTACAACCCAGCATGGATGAGCGCCACCTGGTGGACAAATTGAAAATATGTGGCTCTCTGTCCTTAAAGGAGGAAGGGTCTAGCCAGTTTGGCCTATCACAGCAAAAAATAATACTAATAGTAAGAAATAATCTAATTAATTAATTAATTAATTTTAAAAACCCAGAAATAGAAAGATCCCAAACTCCACAAACTTCCTCGTCTGCTCAGCCCTATTGAATCTCCACATAGCTCTCCAACTTTCCACAGACCCACCACGTCTCCCCGGGTGACTCGGGACGCCCTATCGGTTTCCTCACCTGCTCTTCCTTCAGCCATTGCCCCAGACTCCTGGTGGCCAGCCAGTGGTTGTAGTGGTCGCTGTAACTCAGTACCAGCAAGCCTGCGACCTGGAGGGGCAGACAGGCGGGGCAAAGGGGTGGTCACAAGACGTCATCCCCAGCTTGCATTAAAAAAAAAAAAAAATTATGTCTTATATCCACTGATATGAGACATAAAATTTTGAAAACATGAATAAAATGGTTACCAACACTTTTATTTATAAATACGTAACTGTTTCCTTAACTACATGTGGGGGAGCCGGTTCACCTCGATTGCTGAATCCCAAGACGAAGCCAGTAATTTCTCCCTATTTCATTTACCAGTAATTTAATTCATAATTACTTATTTAATACAAATAAAGAATAAAATAATTTTCTTAGTATACATGTAAACTGAGACATTTGGGGAAATTTGTGAGAAATAGTGAGAGCTAAACTAAATAATGGTCCAAGTCACTCCAAAATACAGCGTGAAAAAGTGGTCAGTTTGGAATATAAATTCTTAAATTGTTTATATGGTTCATATTACCCAAATTCTCTTGACTAGGGAACCTTAACATATTTACTTTTAGACTGGCATATGAACTACCTTTTATCTGTTCCCTAAAGAGGACAAGATTTGAAGGCAAATAACTGATAGAGAGTTGATTATTAAACCCCTTCTAAAATATGATTCTTCATCAGCTCTTATTGCATAGCTACTATTTGGACTTTTAATAATAGTTTTCCCAAGTAAGTTAAAACTAAGGCATTAAAATCTAAAATGTCCTGAGAAATGAAACTCAAAATATTGCCAAGGGTTAAAGATTATTCTCATATACTTAGAAATAAGGTTGATACAGGAATTCTCAAAAATAAGTGAGTTTTACCCCCTCAAATTGACACTGTTTGAAGATCATCCCTGGTACTACCTTAATTCCATCAGACTCCAAATATTTGCTGAGTCCCAGCTCATCCAGTGCAGTAGTGTCTGGCGCGCCACCATTCCCGATAATAGGGTTGGCCATTGTGAGGATCTGTCCTTTGTAGGCAGGATCAGTTAGAGCTTCTGGGTACCTGGATAAACATGCCGCATATCAACACCAACAAAAAAATGTACATAACTAAAAAACTAAAATCTATGTACAAACTGAATCTCTGAATTCTTCAAAACTAAAGGAGTTGAAAATCCTACAATCCTGTTTCTGGATTCCAGCAAACCTAGGGAAATTTTACATGAAAATATCCAAATATATCCATGCTACTACTAATATAGAAAGAAACACTTATTCTTACATAATGAGACATAGTTTCACATAATTTTAATTCCTTCCATTTTTTAGAAATGTTTTCATTCCTTTGAAATTCTCTTATAGTACTTTAATTTTTTAAAATATTGCTGCCCTATTTAAAGTTCATGGATACTTTCAAGATTGCCAGGGACTATCAGGTATGTGAATCCAAACTGATATTTACTGTTAAGATCTGCCACTTTCACCAAGACATTAACTAAAAATTGAAAAATATTTTTGGTACCTTTTTAAGGTCCTGAAGAGATTCCTGATACATCAGTGATGGTTGCAGAGGATACATACTTACCAAAACTCCGTGAACATTTAAAATAAGTGAGTTCATTTATGAAAGAATAACTAAATGAAGTTTTAAAAAATATATCAATCTCATAAAACTTGACCCGAAGCATTTGTGACTTCTAAATTAAAAGATTTCAACTAGCTATTTTAAGATATTGATACATAATTAGGGATGAATGTAGGAGGAATATAATTTAAAGTTAGGGAAATAAGGTAGATACATACATACATACATACATAAATGTATCGAGTCCACTAAAAAATGTATACACACTTCAGGAAAAGAAAAATAATATGATGTTTTTTCAACAGATGGTGGTACTCTCATATGGGGGACCCTAGAGGACATCATATATTGCAGAAAACCCACTACACAGCCAGCTCTTAGAGAAAAAGATTGAAAATGTGTGTGCGGCAGTCTCAATGACAAGGTTACCCAAGCAGCACTTTACCACACTAATGAATGTCTGGAAGCTGATGGCCACCACTCTGAGCACCTCTCGTAATTGTAGAGGCCAAAGGTAACTTGCATTACATGATGTCTTAAAAATTTAGTATTAAAATATTTAAACAAGTTTTTCTTTTCCTAAAGTGCATATACACTTTGTGGCAGACTCTGTAAATAGAAACATTATGAATAAGAAGCACTTTTCTTATAAATGCCAACAACCGTCTGTGCCTATTCCATATACTGGGATACAATGCAACTGAAGTTTTTTCTTCCTTCTTACATTTCGTGTTCCTGCAGATTGAGTTAAACAACATCTTTCTTGTGGAGTACTACTGAAAGTGAATTCAGCTGCTGAAAGGGACAGAATCGACAATCTCAAAGCCAATAAAATTCAATTCAGGCAGCAGTCAACATAAATTCCTGAACCCATCCAGACTAACTCCTACCACGACCAAGTCCATCAACAGCACACTTAGTCTTTCAGCGCCACAATCCCAAACTGGGGTATTTTTCCACAGCCTCCGCCCGCTGGTTTCTCAGATGCCTCCCACCTGTCAGGAACTGATCATTTTTAACCGAGGCTTACACACAGTATAAATGCATTTCTTGAAAATGAAAAACAAAATAACCTCCTTAATTATTAAGCATTTACCGAGTGTGCCATGGAATGAACACAAGCTGCATATCTCGATGGAAAATAGAATCTGTAGAATAATTTTATAAATGAATGCCTTCTTCTACATCAAAATAAATGTTTAATTAACTTGATTTGACTTCCTTCTTTCTTCCCATAAAAGAATTGACCATTTCCTTTAAACCTGTGCTTACAGTACCCTCCAATAAATGAATAAATACAGCTTCTCCTAGAAAACTGCAGTGTAGGAAGCAAATTAATCCGTCAGGTCCCGTTTGACTTCTGTGATGTGACAAGATTTATTACCCGTAATCTATCATTGAGAAGAAAACTCTAGTACCCTCCATCATTCTGATCTATATTAAACAGTTGTTTGTTGGCAGGTATATTAACACAGCTAGTAATTAGTGCTGTCAAAAAGCTTAAATAATCGCCTGGTGAAGCAAAACTTTGCAAACAGGTTTCATACACTATAATTTAATGTTCTCACTAGTGGAACTAGTTTAAAAACCATTTAATATTCTTCCTCTCACACAGAGAGGCAAGAGTTTGGAAAAGAATATACATTAATAGCATAACGGCAGTTGCTTCAATCAATACCTTCTAGTTAACCCAATATCCTCTGGTCGTCACAAGACTAACTTGAATTTCCCCAAAGGATTTAAAAATACATATGTTATTTCACTGAATCTGTAACAGAAACCCTTGGAAAAAAAATCTGGTCATTTTTTTTTATAAGATTCATATTGTTTTAAATTTCCAGCTATAAATTGCTGTCTAATCCAGCCTCCTTATATTTTAAATAAAGAAATCAAAACTCAGAAAGATGAATTGATGTTCTCAATATCACACAGTTATCCTTAGAGTTGAGACCACCGTGCACAAGTGTAATCCCTGCTACTCAGAAGGCTGAGGCAGAAAGATTGCACATTTGAGACCGGTCTGGGCAATTTAGCAAGACCCTGTCTCGAAATAAAAAATAAAAAGGGCTGGGGATGTAACTCAGTATTAGAGTGTTTGCTCAGCATGTATGAGGCCCTGGGTTCAAAAAAAACAAAATTCAAGACCACAACTTCAGCTTCTTTGTTCCCCATGAATAAGCATTTGTTATTCATTCAAGGCTAGCCACGTGATTTCTGTAGCAATGCTTATCTTAGTTACTATACTTCACTCAATAGATCTTAAATACTAACTTGAGTCATGAACAATAATTATTAAAAGCACTAGATCTACGTGCCTACTCTCTGATTATTTTTAAGGTAGTAAGCGTATCTGTTGGTTTATCTTTGTTTTTAGAGTACAAAATTATATAAAAACACCAAAGGACCTTCTTATCTCCTTATAGGATTATAGTATTTCATATTGCACATACGAAGTTGAGTCTGAACGTTACTAATGGCACTGGCGTGTGATATCCATTCTTTTCCTAGCTCCAGTTTTCAGACCCATCTCTCCCCTTCCAGAAACAGATAGTATTCTCACTTAACACGAATCTTCGCAACTGAAGTTTCTAGAATGAATTTTGTTCGAGGGGCACTCTGCTGTCGTTATTTGCATCAGCAGGCTACTCAGGTCAAAACCTCTGTTCAGGGGTGGCTGGCAGTAGGCTGAGCACAGGTCACCATACACAGGGCAATACGTGGTCTGACGATGCGATGATTTGCTCTTCCCACTGAGAGTAAGAGCAGCCAGTTATCTCGCTACGGAGCGAAAAAAGTGAAACCTCGCAAGAGATGTGTTACTCACCCTCCCAGGCCTGTATTAAAAACCACTTCGCCAGCAACTGAGGACGGATGGCCAAAGGAGTAGCCTTTCATCTTCGTTCCGTCTTCCAGGACAACGTGTGCTGTCTGTGCCTGAAGAAACAGTTGTATGAATCTTAGTAGAATACGAGATACTCCCCCGAACACACACAGGCACGCACTCTCTCTCTCTCACACACACACAAAGTTCCAAAGATAAAATACATGTACATATTAAATAAATGTGCAATATATTTAATGAAATCATACTGCCCAGATTTGGGATTGTTCTTTTGCTACTTGTCACCTTTCTTCAAAGATACAGCTCTTGTCACCTGGCAGGTTTTTGTTTTGCATGAAAGAGGAACTGAAGCATGTCAATACACTGCCCATTCCAAGTCTACTTGCAGAGTTGCTGGCAAGCCAGACAGATTTGTATTTAGCTGAAATGCTACAGTCTAGCTTTCCCTCCCCAGTGTTCACTAGCTTTGCTCCAGTACAGCTTGAAGAAGTTCCTGAGTTTGCAAAATCATGGGAATCATACCACAAAACTCAACCTCACTCTGAGGTCTAGAGCTAGAAGGGACTTTCAAGATGATCTACCACAATGTCCCACCCAGCTCCCGGGTTTGATGGCGTTGTGAGGGAGCTACGCTCTTTCACACCGGCCTTATGGCTAAGAAGGAGCTGATGCTTGCTCACTCTGTTAATATTGATACAAAAGCAAACACTGTGGAACACTCTAAAAGCATAGCGCTATTTTCCTTTGTATTAGAGTTAATTATATCTATGCCTGATTCCCTCTTTACACTACAGGCGTTCCGAATTTGATTACTTGCCATATTAATCTTCAAATCAGACTCCATAAAATTCTTGGCGAAGAAAAGGAACAATTAGAGAAACATATCTACAAAGCAGATTTTATCCTCTCCTCATAAATACTCTAAACTCTACTAGTGAAACAATTTAAATCTAACCCTCAAGTTCCATAAAGTCCAGGGGAGTGAAAAACACCTTCAGTCACACCTTAGGAGGCAAAATCTAGACTCCAGAGGAAAGTTTACAGGGCAAACTAATTATAAACCTGGTTTTTAAAAACAAACTATGAAGAAAAACATCTCTGTAATAGTTGAGGAAATCTTAATAATTGATGCTTGATTATTTAATAATTGATGCTAGATAAAAACATTTTTAGGACTGATGATAATATCATACTTTTTAGGAGTGCTTGTCTTTATAAAACTTATATACTAGAACATCAAAATGTAAAACAATTTGATAGCTGAGATTTACTTCAAATAACCTGAAGCTAATGAGATGGCTATAAACATACATGAAACCACTTTGGTTATGAGCTGACCTTTTTGAAGGAAGAGAGATCATAATTGTTTCTCAAGGGTTAAATGAGGTTGTTAGAAACAGAGACACACTAATCTCTACTTTCCTTCCCTTACAGTTTTAGAACTACAAACATCGAGTCCAATCCCACTGTCTTGCCACCCTACCCCCACTTTTACCACATACACACATTGCAACTTTATTGAACCACAACTACTCAACAAATGATTTCTAGCCCATTTTTCTACACTTTTCTAGCTTTATAACATACACTCAGCCTTTCAAGTCACAAAATGGAAAAAGCTCCTTATTTTTCTATAATAATGTTCACTGCCACTTCTATAACAATAATTTCTGCAATAAGATGCCTCTTTCAGATCCAAAGTACCCAAGCCATTAGAATGATTAATCTTCAAAGTAAAATATTATTTTGATTATCGCTCAGCCAATAAACTATGTTCCTGCACACATGCAGAGTAAGACAGTGACTCACAAAAGTATTTTACTGTTTCCTATTAAAATTGATAGAATTTAACACATTTCCTCTGAATAAGCCATGTTAGTTCTCTTTCAAATCAGAGGTCTGCCGTGAATTTCAAGTTTCTATTTCTGAGAAAGATGAAGTTCTGTACCGCACATTTTATATATGCTCATGTGTGTGTTCAAGTGCAGGATTTACCAAAAGAATTTTGTCCTTTACTTGGCACATCCAATTATCTTCAAAGTAAAGTTTTATCTGTAGCCTTGGAACCCGTGTATGAAATTGCAAGCTTGACACTATCTTTCAATAATTGCGGTTCGTCTTCACAGTCACCAAATTAAAAAAGATTTTGGGATGACTCAGCACAGAGGAAACTGCAATAATTAATTTAATTTGAGAGATGACAAGACTACTCTGCCATAGATCAGCTAATCACACAAGTCTGATTCCTGCTTCTGTGCCTAGAAAATCAACTGTTCATGTCACTTTTAATAACACATTTTTCTTACTCTATATTTTGCTTCGATTTTTAAGTTTTTGTCTAATTATAATTCAAGATAGAGGCTAGTTATTTTAGGAAGTGAAAGTGATAGAGTTTGGTGAGTTTCTGAAGATTAATATAAGCTAGTCTATGGAGATGATGCTCAGCAGGGATGTTTACTGGGAAAATTCTCTGGGTGACTCTGACATGTTTCACTAGATGAAATCTTTGGTCCAGGTAATAAAAATTCACTCTCAAAAAAGTATTTTCTACTGGAAACATTATTTTCTGCTCTTAAGGAATTCTTATATCACCAAAATGCTTTCACAAAATTAAAGCAAAAACATTTTCTTAAATAATACATAACTTTGATGGAACCTAAAATAACTGTACTTAGTTAGCAAAACTTGGGTGTAAACTGCAAATTTCAATTATTTTCTAATGCCAAGTTATACGCTCTCCCCTGATCCAGGCCTGTCTAAAATATCATCTTTGTTTATATTTTCTTTTGCTTTCCTCTATCTTCTTCTCATCTAAGAAGTTCAAATGATCTGATCTTTGGGTTAGACCCTATTTAAATATTTTAAAGAAAGGTAAAAATTAACATAAGCAAATCCAACTCTTGTTAGCCTGTTCCTAAAATTCTATTTGGTATTTTTCTTCTTCTCTCCTTGGGACTAGTTTTTTACTTTGCTTTCCTTTTTCTAAAGATATATTTGAGGAGACATTTACTGCTGCCTGAAATAGTCCCCGAGATTGTGTTCAATATGTCTTTTGCTCCTTTAATTATATTTTTTGTTCTTTTTGGCAGTTTTTATAGATCTTCCAATTCTCCTTCCCCCTACACATTATAGTGTTACAAGGCTTCTGTTTATTGCCTACAGTACCCTTTATAGTCTTCTTAACTACTCTGGTCTCCAATGAGTTTAAAATGATGAGTACCAATTGACTTATCTGTGAATTGATGGAGGAACTCTGAACAATGAACCATTATTTAGAATCCCCTTTTCTAGCTAACAGTTCCCCAAATGCTATTTCATTCCAATGAGTCCAAAAGAAATCACCTTATTACCACCGTAAGATATTTTAGTAGCCTCAGTACTGGCAGACAGAGGCACACAGCCTAGGAATTAGATTGTAATATTAAATTATCATTTAAGTGCCTACCATGAGGGCTCTTTGGTATTTTGAAAGCCAAAAGTGCAAAGGAAATCTTAACAAACAGAAATAGGTACACTTGTAGAATGACAGGAACAGTAACCAAACAATTAGTTAAATATGAGTTCTATAAAACAAAGAGACATATCATGATGTGGCCCTTATGTGACTACATGGCCAATATGACAGTGTAGACATTCAAATCACAAATGTCACGGAATCCCAACCATGTGCTAAGTACCTGGCCAGGCTCCAGTGGGAATGGAAGAATTTCCCCAATTCCCCTGAGGTAGGAATAGGGCGTGGCTAAGGCTGGCTGGCAAGGGAACATGACCTGGGGGAGTGGCCTGGACCTGACATCAGCCTGAGGCACCATTTTCAAGCACTGGCCCTCTCATGTGGACTGTAGGGAGTTCTCGCAAGTTTCCATGGGAACTCCATTCGATAAATAGAAATGACACCAGAAGCAAGCCCCTTTTTTTTTTCTACAGCGCCACCAAGGAAGGCGCTCTCCCTTTTCCCTCCTGTGGACGACGGTATCTGCATACCCAGCACCACCATTATCATGCCTATTTCATGGTGACCCCTACCATGCCTTTTAGGCCTGGTACACATTTTGCTGTTTCTATTGTTATGCTCAACTTTCCTTTTCTTCTTCTCGGTATAATTTTAAATAAAACTTTAGAACTACTTTTTGCCCCCCTCGTTCAATTCTTTGCTTGAGGAGGGGAAAAACCCAGGAGTATTGGAACCTACCTGATAACACCCCCATTTAGGGAAACAGCTAGATATGAACATGGCTTATAAAACAGATGAAACCTGGAAAAGAATGTCACTGAAGCATCACCAAAAGACCTGGAAATACAAAGACAAATAAAATATCCTTTCCTTTGGAGATTTTATCTTTTCTTTTCTTTTCAGTCAGTGCTTAAAATAACAAAATATAAAAATTTTGATAAAGAAACTTCTTGTCAAATTTCAAATTTAAAGTCTAAAATTTAAAGGTTCCTTCAAGTCTTAGTTCAAATGTCATTTTCTTGGCAAAGTCTGCACCCACAACCCCTATTTAAAATTACAGTATGCACCCCACTTCGGTCCCTTGCTGTTCTTTGGTCTATTTTATCTTCATAGTGTAGCAGTTTAGTTCAGTTACCAAGAGTAGACAGAGCAGCCTAACAATAGGGTCAGATAAAAAACAAATTCAAGCCTGTTAATCATGTAGCTGCTTAATCAACCAGCTAGCTAAGCTTAGAAATGTAAGAGAAAGAGTAAGAATAAAGGCTAAAATGTTAGGGTAACAATAGAAAGATAAGGAAGACTCTAATCCAGCATAAAATCCTTATCCAGCATACTCTAAATTAGCTGATGGCCCTAACAGCACCTCCCCTCCAGACCTGGATTTCCACTGGACCTTGGACCTGGAGAAACATTAGAAATCCAAGTCTCTTTTGAACTCTTTTAAACTCATTTCCTTCAAAACGAGCCCCTTCTCGCACTCCGCTTATTCAAGTAAGAGCAGGCAGGGAGTACAGTTTGGCTTTCTTTTCAGGATGCCTTTGTGATATGCATGTATCACGAGCTATCTCCAATAAAACTCTTCTAACTTCCTCCTTTTGGTTTGTGACTTCTTTCTTCGTTTTCAGGCAACCATGAGCTCAGTTTGCACAGAACTAACAGTTTCAATCATTTCTTTCTGACATAACACCCAGTTATGTTATTTTCTGTTCCGTCTCACTAGAAAGTGAACTTCACGTGGGCAGACTGTTCGGTCTGTTTTGTTCACTAACTAACATGCCTCCAGCTTGCATCAGTGCTTGGGGCATAGTAAACAATAAATTAGCTTTGTTCACATTTTAATGAAATTAGTCAGACAAACTGTTTTTGCAGACTACTTCTAAATGACTAAAGAATTGAGTCAGAAAGAAAAACTTAGAAAAAAATACAAGCACATGCTCTCCTACCTTACAGCCCTCCTCTCCATTATTTCCTGTAATATTAAAAATACTAGGCTGGGGATTTAGCTCAGTGATTAGAGTGTTTGCCTACCAAGTGCAAGGTCTTGAGTTCGATCCCCAACATCAAAAAATCAAAAATGCTAGAAATCTATTTTTCGTACTATACTTGATAGAAGCCATAGTTTTAACATTTCAAATTATTAATTTATTTTTCTTCTTTTTGGTTGTACTGCTCTCTAAAAATCTAAATACCTCACTCGGTACTTTTCCACTAGTGGTTCATCCTCCCAGTATTTCAAACCTGAAGATACTAAATTCCTCAGTATGGTAGATTCTCTCCCTTTGTCCTCTTTTTCTAACATATCTTGGAAGGAACAATTTTCAAATCACATCTGATAGTACAGGCTAGACAATAAAGTTTCTTAAATAACGCTTCAATTAAAATAGTTTCACCTCAATGCGCAGCACCTAATAATTGTAACAATGATTATAACAACTGATAAGCAGCCACCCATGTGCTTCTAGGATTAATGCCACATTACATAAAATGTGCCACCACCTATCACCTTTTACTATCGCCTCCTAATTGTCCTACCTGCCTCTGACCCCTCCTTCCTTTGGTCTGTCCTGTGCAGTTCAGTTAAGGTTTTGTTAAACATTTATTGACTAACACCAGTCCTCAGATTCCTCAAATTTCAGTTCTTTCATCATGGCCCATTCTTTCCACATAATACCTCAGAGCCTCACTCTCTGTGTCCGCCCTTTATGTATCAGTGTTTCCTGCCCCAGGTTATGTCCTGCTTGCTCTTTTAGTGCGCTGTTATGAACTTAGGATGGCTCAGGTCAGAATGAAGGGCTTACTGTCTCACACTCATTCTGCCTTCACCATATATCGGCTGTATGTTGCCTTGAGTTTTAATTGTTTGAGGCATTTTTTAACTTACTAGATTGCAACTTCTGGAACAGAAAGTTGAAAGCCAAAGTCAACATGGCATCTCTATAGAAGCAGCCAGCTGCTGTTTACACAGTACTGTGGTCACTACAAACTTGGCGAATATGTAAAACTATGGGGTATCATGTCATATTCAGATATTAAAATGCTAACACTAAGCTGTTTTGAAGTAATTATTTGATGCCTACTGGCTTCTGGTTACTTTTACTAATTTTTACCTTCTCTTAAAAGCAAAGACAGATATTCTCCATAGACACAGTCCATGCTAAAGGAAAAAGGAAAGGAATGATTATTTGATGCTGGCTGGCAACTATTACCCAGTAAGTACTCTAGCTTTCCATACCACCCAGGTGTCTCATAGGAAATGTCTCCAGAAGAGTCTAGACCATGATTTCTAAATTTCATTTACTGTTTCCTCATGAGTTTTTCTATTATTAATATTAATAATTACCATACCTAGAAATCTAAACTTCCATCATTGGCAAAAAGGAATAAAACTGAACTTGGTGTGTACAACACAAACCTTCTCTTTTCTGTCTTTACTTTTTACTTTATCATATATATTTGTGATATATAGTGAACATATTCATTAGGGGAACTGGCACTAAATGCATATCACATCTCGATCTTTCCTACTTCCCCTTCCCTGTCCCACCTTCCTATTCCTCCCACCATCCAGAAGTCCCCTTCCCATCTCCACCTACTCTGTCTCCCTAACTTGTATCATCTATATTTATTTTGCTGTATATTTCACTTTGCTTTCTGGTCTCAAAATAACTCTGATTATCCTTCTTTGCCAAAATTTACTGTCAGTAGTAAATTTGTTTTAATGATGTGGTAGTAATGTGGCAATAATGTGATAATGATGTGGTAATAATGATGTGGTATCATTATTGCAATATTACACTTCCATACCAAATTTCCAACTATAACTAATCATTATTCTATTTTTCGCCCCTACCTCAAAAACTAAGGTGGTTGTATTCCTCTTACTATTATTGTTGAAGTTTCTGTATAATTCTAGTATGTCCTTGATAGTCAATATGTTTGTATAAGGAAATGTTAAAATGGTAACTGAATATTATGTACACTTCAAAATTTCCCTAGTGTGAAATCCATATGTTAAGGCACTTCCTTTAAAAAAAAAAAAAACAAAATAACACTTATATTAACACTTCTCTAAGAACTGACATTTCTCGGGCGAGTCACAGAAGTCAAATGATCTGTCACTATTCTCCTTCTACCCTTTAGTTTAATGAAAGACTGTAAAGACAAACTAGGTTGCACATACAGTTATCTGTGTTGCAGCTGCACAAACTGAATATTTAGCTTAGAATAATAAATGTCTACTCTTCTAGGAAAGGACCTTATTTCGAATAAAATTATGAGGCTATGTTGGAAAGAGAGGATTTGAGAGCCCACTGTGTCACTAAGGGCTCCACTCCGATCTTCTCCCCGAGATGCTTCTGTAACTAATAACAGTTAACAGGAACATGCAGGGCATCATCTCCAAAGCTGCTAATGGATTTCTTTCATCTAAGCAACAGTGAGGCAGGTAACATAAAGATCTCTCTTTTAGCTTGAGCTGAGCCTTAGGGAAGTGAAGATCATCCCTCTAGTAACTGGAGGAGCAGTGATTCCTGAATCTCATCTGGCTTATTACCTCTTTGTTCATCTTTTCTAAGCTTATTTCTGTTTTGGTTTTCTTATTTTTTAAGTGGAAATAAAAGGCAATTCAATTATGAACTCTAATTCAGTGGTAAGAATTTTAATTCGAAATTGCCATGGATAAGCCACAAGATCCAGGTCAACCAGGAGTTACCTACCTATGGATCTGAAAATTGTCAGAGTGAAATGTCATTCTAGGATATGAATTATATCCTAGAATCCGAGCAGAACCTACGGGATTTGAAAATTCTGCACTGATTCCAAGCCCTGAGTACTCACATTCTCAAGAATGCAGGGACTCTAGAGGCTAAAGTAGACAAGAAGACTGACCTCCCAGCCCCTCCCTTCCCCGGGCTGCTTTGCCTTGAGAAATGAGGCCTGTGGATACCTCCTGCTGCCAGTTCCATCAGGGTCCGTCTCAAAGAGAGCTGCCTCCATCTAGAGACTGAGCCATTCGGGGGGACAGTACCACAGTCAAGATGGGCAAGAGTTTCTTCTCGGGTTGATTCAGAATTTGTCACACCAAAATCACAGTTTCTTCTCTCTCCAAACCTGAAGCTTCCATTCACAGAAGTTGATTCCTAATCAACAGAGCCTTCCTCCAGCAGCACCCCAGGGCCTCTTTCCGGGCACCCACCTCATGATGGGCACTTCAACCCCACGGTCCATCAAGACTAATATTACTCACACGTTGGCCGACATTCAAGATTGGACTCACTAAGCGCAGGTTCCATATGCAACTACCCAAAACACAACTCATAAAAACCCACCCAGAGGAAGGGAAGGGTTCCAAACTTTTCAAAAATCTTGTGATCGACCTTGAACCGATATGTGAAGTATTTCTACAAGGAATAAAATTTACATCTCTTCAAAATCATACTTGTCTTTCCCACTCTGGTTATTGTGTTTGTAAAACAATCTCCAAAAGGAGAAAAAAAAAAAAAAGATCGAGGATTATAACCGATACGGATTAGCAAAGAAAACACATGAAAACTAGTTTACACTTATAGTTTGACTTCTTTTACCCTGGACTGTAGATACTATGAATGTGAGTACAAGTTATAGAATAAGTATTCAAAAATTGTGTTCTGTGTTCCTTGGTATTTTACATGAATTTAATTAGTAAAGATTGAGATTACAAGTCTCCACGCCCTAATAATACTAAGTGGTAACTTCTGTTCACAAAATTTTAAGATAAATATCCATAAGATTATAGATTTTTCTACATAATATTTAAATGGACTAAAACTTAATTTTCCTGCGTATATGTAATTATTCCATTTTTAATCTCCTACTTTATAATTTTATTTAATACTCCATCCTCTAAACCAAATTATATAACTATGTAATTACTACTCATTTCACTTTTAAAATGAGCATTCTAAATTGATCTTAATCTTGTGTTTTCTAATATTTGTGAAACCCGGGGACTCTTTCACACATTGTACTTTTTGATTAAAATACATATCAGTGAGAGGGGTTTGCATAACATTAAACATTCCAATAAGTTTCTCAACAGTTGGGGTTTGTTTGTCTGCCTTGTATGTTGATTTTGTTGTTTTCTTTCACCAAATCATAAAATTTTATTCATTTATCTATTTATCTATCTATCTATCTATCTATCTATCTATCTGCTTGCAGGGCTGGGAATTGAACCCAAGGCTTCCTACATGCTCAGCAAATACTCTACTACTGAGCTACACCCACAAACCGATTTACTTTGAGATGGTTCTTGCTAAGTATCCCAAGGTAGCCTCAATGTTTCCATCCTCCTGCCTCAGCCTTCCCAGGAGCTGATATACGTACACCACCACTCCCAAGAAAATATGTCATTTTTCATCACATTATAAAATGTGATCATGCAAAGAGACCTGTCAATTCTCCCAAATATCTCATCTCTTTAGAAAGGCTCCTAATTTTCCTCAAAGTTAAAATTCATTTTCAAAATTGCATTTATAGGCCTACTTTCATTTTCTAGAAGTGGAATGATCAGTTTTATGGGACCACAAATAAATGACTTGAGTTTTATGCTTTAGTACTCTCATTTTGAAATCATATTTAAAAGATAGATGTTTCAAAGACTTTTCCAGGATAAAAACAAGGCAAGAACTATTAATGGGACTCAAACAACTAAATTCTCCTTCAAAAGACTTTGAAAATCTGTCCCTAGTGCTATTCTAAAGTGATCTAAATCAGCAGTGTTTAGTCAGGAAGTAAAGTTTAACCATATGTCAAAACTAACCTGTAAAAGTTTTAAAACAGCCTAATGGCGCTCTCTCTCTGCATTCAATATTACTTTATTAAAAGTCATCTAAAATACTTGTTCTTTGGCTGATGCTTATCCTAGAATCATTCTGAACTAACTTGGAGGATACCGATCATTTGCTTTGAACTAGTTTTTAGTTTTTGTTAATTCTTTATTTTAAGACACTGGAAACAAATCAAAAGGGAATTTTTCCTAGTCTAAAATAGCATTAGACCCTTGTGTATGTGGAATTTACAGGAGTAGATGAGCAAGAACCGAACTGGAAACTGAGAAATAGCGTATTTTGTGACAAATACATGACAATATTTTGGCTGAAGTGGAAGAAGCAATGTCAACTATAAACAACACTGTCTTAAAATGTCCCATATACAACTTCCAACAGCCACATAAAGCAGGAATCCTTATTGATTATTTGATTTAAATAACTTGTTCTCATAATCCAACTAAAAAGGAAAGAAAATGAAAAATCAAACTTATGTGGTATTGAGATAGAATTCAGTATATGAATGGACTTGAGGAAACAATAAAAGCACAGCCAGAAAAAGGATTTAGAACATTCTAAAGTCTGGCTAACCAACAAGTACGGTCTTGGTTACATAAGCACTGTGACCAAAAGGTCAAATTAAAAAGATCCATCTGATACTTGGGCCTAATTAAATTTCTAACCAGGTTTCTAATGTGTATCTCACTTGGGTACAAAAACAGATATTCGTGTGTCCTCGCATTAAGTGAATCACTTACCCATATGTGAAATGGGGGCAGAAGCAGTTTCTTCTCTGGATAATAGAATTCACCAATAAAAATGTTCTGAATGTAAAGCCTTAAGCGAAATCATCAATAAATTTCATAAAAGACTTGAACATGAAGCATTAATAGAGGAGAGCTAGTAGTGGAAATGAAAATGGTTTACTCTGGGAATATGACTGTACTACTGTTGAGTCATTTATCTATGTAAGTTATTTGCATATCAGAAAAAAACAGGCCTCATGTGCTTATTTCCATTTTCTCCAAGCCCTAAAGCTATATAAAGCATTTGATTTCTGGCTTACCTGATCTTTCTTAGCTATTAGTTCACCTTAGTTCTCAGCCTCTTAATAAATAAATCTCTACTAGACTTTGGGAATTGGGAAGCCGAAAGCCAAAATTTACTTCAGATAATTATAGTATAGATAAGATGGTAAAAACATATCATCATGAGGTGTTCTTTTTTGGCAAATAAAATCTTATTTTTCATTCTTAAATTATACTACCAAAATATGAATATTTATAATTACGAATTGCAGCACATTTCCTATGTCTTTAAAATATCCAGTGAGAGCTCTCGGTAGTTGCGAAGGCCGAATAGTTCAAGATTCCCAAGTACTACACCTCAGTAATCAATGAATCCGAACAAACTCTGAAGTCATCTGCCTTTAGTTAAATACAAGCCAGTGTAGGAGGAAGGTGCTTGTTATTCTACTTGAACAGTTGTGAATAGTCAATGTTATTTAACTTGAATAGTTTTATATTCTGGACATTTATAAACAAAAGGGACAGAGTCATGAGGAGTTTTTATTCTGTTATATTTCTCATTATAAATACAGTATTTATAAAAATTCTATTACAAATATATTCATGAAGTGTAGGTTTTTTAATAAGCACTTACGAAGCACATGCCATGTGGCATATTGCTCTGAATGTGGGGAACATTTACCACATTATACTTTTACCGTAAGGTTATAAATTAATACGATCCTGTATTTAGTTCTGTGTCACAGGAGAAACTTACCCAATAGAACTCTTTAAAGATGTAGTAATCCTGTAGACTTCTTCATGAAAGCGTCACATTAGCCAGTAACCTCCTCACAAAATTTAAAAGATCAGTGTATGGCATTTAATAGGTTGAAGAAAAGAAAACAGAGTAGCCTTGAAAATATTCTCATGAATTGAGCTCAGTGAGACCACACAAAAGAAAGAAAAAAAAAATCAAGCATAAAGCGGGGCTCACAAGACTGAGACGTCTACCACCAAGTTTGACCCTGGCCCGCACGACCTTCCTCCAGGGTTTACCCACTTTAAGGATCCCAAGAAATACCAGTCACAACCCAGACCCGGAAGTGAGCTCTAATGTAACCACAACGTGGGGCGTATTGAAAGCTCTTTTTTGCACACCTCAACTTTTGGAACAAGTCAGAAATACGAAGAAAAGTCTAAAGGCTAGGTAACGGTGAAGTAATAGTGACTTCATAGAAGTAAGACCTACTTTTCCCTATAAAACATGAGGAATTCTGCCCAAGCACGGACAAACTGGAACTCAAGGAGCAGAGCAAGGGAAGCCTGAGTAAAGTGTAGACCTTTAGGCCAACTCAGCTTTCGACCCAGGATAGGACTAGGGTAAGGAAAGTGCAACGGGGCAGAACACTCAGGAGGTGCCCAATGGTGAGAGCTTCCTTAATCGTTGCACCCTGTGTGTCCCTTTCACGGACCCCCAGTGTAGGCCATTAGATCTATAGCATTTTCAAGGCTTTCCTGTCGAGAAGTTCAAAATGTTGAGATAATGTCGATGACAGACAAATGGGTCTATACTTTAGAAAGATATAAAAGGTGGAGAACATGCAGGAAAATGTTCAAAAAAAGCCACCTCCTAACTGGAAAATTACTGCATGCTAAAAATATGCAATGTTGGGTTGGGGATTTAGCTCAGTGGTAGAGCACTTGCCTAGCAAGCACAAGGTCCTTAGTTCAATGCCCAGCGCTCCTCTCCAAAAAACATACAATATTGTCTATCATCCAAACTAATTGTGCAATTGTTCATTTGGGACCAAGACATAATTTACCATTGAAAAACTGGACTGTCTCAGATGAAATTCAGCCCTAAAATGAATCCATAGGCAATAAAAGTCTGTTAAAATAGTCATTCTTCAAAGCATGCCATAACCTTACTTAAAGCTACTACAATATAACTAAATGATTCTAATTGCAGCAGTTTTTAGAGTTGCCAAATTCTAATCAAATAACAATAGCTCCTCCAGATTGAGCTAAATAGGTTCATTTGGAATTAGAATATTAAAATCTTGCAAAATGAAAGTCCTTCAATAGAGAATAAGGACTCCTGAAGCTGATTTGAATCCAAAGTAGCAGAGAGGACACTTGGACCGATAGGTTCTCGGCATAATTGTAACACAAGTCACCATTGCTAAAAATGAGCGGATTAATGTTACAAGCAGTACTTATTGAACACTTTTCTATTCTTGGAGAACTTAACCTTTTCAGTTTAATACCTTTGATTTCCAATTTCATTTGCAAGTAAAAATAAAACTGTTTAGCCTTGGTGACTTTCCAAAACATGTGAGCCCAGAAGTTTTAAAACTGTAAGTTTCTTGGGGTTAGAAACCCTGCATTTCTTATCATCTTATTTCCCTTACATCATTCGTATATACTCCCATGATACAGTTTCTATATTTGTTACATAATGAATGAATGAAATAAGATATGCTGGTATATATCCTGCCTTTTGGAATTGAGTTCTCCATACTGAAAACAAAAAAGAGCATTTGGCTTTATGGTCCTTGGGTCTGATTTATTATAAGAAATATCTTCTTAGAAATAAGTGTGATAATAAAGCAAAGGTGAAAGAATCATTGTTATAATTCTGTGAGAATTCTTATCAGATGTCATTGTGATAATCTTTAGTACACTGAAAACATTAGGATACTTCTCTGACTCTCTACTAAGTCCTTCCACTGAATGGAAAGAACAGATATTTTTAAAACACCTTTTTGATTTGAAATGTCTTACAGGTTTTCAACCAGTGATTTTGCATAATGACCACCCAATCCTCTGAATAAGTCAAGATCTGTTTCCACAGTACAAGTAACAAAATTTAGGTTCAGAAAACACGTGAATTACCAAGGTCAGGAAATGTGTAGCAGAGGTTAGAATTGAGATCTTTGATTCCCCAGCCACAGTGTTTCCCACTATACTGTTACGACTGGCTGAATATAATAATGAGCACTGAACATTTTCAATACTAATAGAAAAGAAATTACAGCCTCTAAAATTTTTATGTTTTATGGTTGTTGCTCATTTATACCCTTGATATCAACTACCTTCAAAATATAGAACACCTTGAAATTCTTTCCTCTTCCCTCCGAGTGAATTACACAACTGTGTCTATTGGCATGGTACACTCTATAAATATTAGCCACGAGCAAATATGTAAGGAAGCACCTCAGAAAAAACAAGTGCTGTCGTCAAATCCACCCTCCATCTCTGTCATCAAGGGAAAAGGAAAAGTGACCTCCAAAGACATTGAAAAAGCATCTGAATGTACAGGGCAGTGCTTACAGATCTGCCCACAACGTGTCTTTCACAATCCACTTACTGTATGTGACTAGCTACAAATGCTACTAACCTGTACTGACTATTCTCACTGCCCTTCACTGACCATGCTGTGACTACATCCTAATGATTTCATCTATATTAAAAATATGATACCCATCTAAAAAATAAATTTTGATAGATCTTTCTTAGAGAGTTGAGTTTTTAAAGGGAAACTAGGGAGAAGGAAAGGTAGAGAACTATTTCACAACGAGTGAATAACACAAGTCTCCTTGGACTGCATATGGAATTTTAATTCACCATAGTAAAGTTCAAGAACTTCTATTTTTCATGCCTGGCATTCCTCCAAAGTTCAGGCAAGTAATGACTGAGGGTGAGTAATGACTTTTACACCGTGATATGATGGCTTATTCCTCCTACAAATTTGTCATTCTTGCCTGTGCACTGTGGCAGACCCTTGAAACAGATCTGCCACCAGGCGCTAGAAGAACTGCTTTCACAGTAGTCCATCCGCATAATTAGATCATTTGTATTGCGGTTGCTGGGGGTGTGTAGAGCATGTAGGGTGATCTGGGGGAACTGTCTTCTACTCTCAGTCATGTCTGCCATGTTAACCGTTCTCTCTTTCGGGGGTATAACGACACCCCTATCCTTACATACCTACTTCTGTGAGAAGGAAAAGATACTCCAGGCAACCCAACTTTTAAGTCTTAGAAGACACCTATAACCAAAAGTGGTATCATTTTCAATACTGTTTATTCTCCCTGAAGTAATATACAAATATCCTTGAAATATCACTAACACTGAACCAAAACCAAATATTCACTTCAACATTTTATACCTAGTTACAGTATTTTTATGATGGTTTAGAATGTTCTACTTTCTGGTTTTCTTGTTACAATTAAACTGAGTCGAAGAAATGTTTTTCTTGGTTTTCTTAATTGGAAATGACGATTTCTTATACTCCTTTTAAAATGTCAATGTGGAAGACTGAAATTGCTATCCCCTCACTGATGCTGCTCTAGTTATCCTCTCCTTGGTGCTGGGATGAATTTCTCTGTCTCCTGTCCATCCCCAGCTTCACTCCTCTCTTCCCCTCCCTTCCCCTCCTTTCCCCTCCCCGCCCGTCTCTCCCTCCCTCTCTCCTCCCTTCCCTTTTATTCCAACTCCTTTCCCCACTCCTGTCCCTGGAGACCACAGGAAACTACAGGCATCGCTTAGCCCTACAAGTGTCAGGACTGAGAGCCACCAAATCCCGAGTAACCTAAGAAGCAGAAACTGTGGAAGCATCTAGGACATTTTTAGTCAATCCAGTGAGTGCACGAAATATAAACAGAACACTCAAAACTATTCTAACCTATTTTTCTGTCAACACACAGAGGGATTTTTTCCTACTGTGATTACTTAAACTTTATATGTAGTAGTACAGATGATTTTCCCTTGGAGTAATTTCAGATTTCTCTGCTAACAAATGTCTTCACGTTTATAGTTATAGGAAGTCACAGAGACGCTTCCAGGAATGATATAATTTGGTGGCGGAGGCAGAAGGAAAGATAATTTGATGCTCCTGTCCTAGATTTTTCTCCCTCGGTTATATACACATGTGGACAGACAGAATTATCAGCCACTCTTTGCCTTAGTGTCTTAATCTGAAAAATGAAAATAAAACTTGGCCTTCCTAAGGAAGAGTGAAGAAGGAGGAGGAAAATGCTATGGCAGTATCTAAATGATGACCTGCAAATACCAAAATTTCATAGATACTTTCCTTCTGAAATTTTTTACCATGACATTTCCAAGAACATTCCAAAGGGCCATCGCAGAATAGAGGCTTAGCACACTGTGTGGTCCTGCACATATAGCCAACTCCATTTTTTGGACCCACACTATAAGCAATAGAATCTAAGCACAAAAAAGCAATGAAAGATTTTTAAAATATTTGTCTTCTAGAAGTGTACTTAAATTTGCATTTTCACAGGAATTGTGGCCATTCTTCATAGTGGGTAAACGGTACTGTAATTTTACTCAGACAAAATACAAATGAGCATTTGCTAAATCGGTAGGTTCTGTGGTAAAGCAAAATGAATAAATTAGCACTTTGGGCCTCTGTTCGAATCTATGTTTGCTCTGTAAAGGGTCCCTTTGCTCCGCTGTTACACTGTCAAGTGTTAGAAACAGGAATATGGGTATTACCTGGACAGGAGCGTGCCTGACATCCCGGCTGAAATATTTCCGCTGTTGCCGCACAGTCGCGTTGGCGAAGCACAAACCACTCTTCAGTGTCTTCACCACTTTGCAGGCTGTCAAAATCCTCGTCATTTTGAAGATGGATTGTGACTAAAGTTTAATGAAATCACATATATTTTATGAGATTTTGGTTACAAGCTTTTTGAATTAATGTGAAAGAACGCTGGGCAGGGAGCAGCGTAGACAGGGTGTAAGTCTGACTGCACAGAGTTCTTTGTATTTCCAGCCATTCTGCCATTAAATGTTCACCCCAGCTCCACCTCCTGACAGCCCCTCCTCCCACGGTGATGTCCAGAGGTGTTTCATGAACACATAACACAAATTGCAACACGTCTCATGCTATCTTCTCCTGCTGAAATAATGCTAGTGCGTAAGAAAACCAGTTATCTATCACAGAAATGGCTTATGCGGCTGAATAGAATGACCTAAACTCTGTGGCCAGCCTTACCCTAAAGAGTAGCAAGTTTCTAAAAATGCTGAAGATCAAAGACCTTTACTTCTCTTGTATATGATGCCTAATTTGTCTCAAAAGAGATTGTGGGATTGTGGGTTCCCCCAAAAACCTCAGCCTTACCATTGGTTTCTTGGAAAAAGATAGTGGAGGCCACATACAGTTTTTTAAAACTCAAAATAAACTTTTATCCACAAATATACAGTAAACCTCTCTTCACTGTTCAGGGGTTAATAGAGCAGTATATTACATTCTTACTACTGCCTTGTTTTGTGTTCCAAATTTTAAAGCTATCCATAATATCAAGAAAAACACAACCAGAGCAAAGTAACTCATTATACCTATTACAAGTCTCTTAAATCAGTAAAAAGTACATGAGACAACGGGTAAACATTGACTTTAATATATGCATGCTTCTTGTTAATAATTTTAGTTATTAACATGATGCTTATGAAATTTTCAAACCTTGAGCACTCATGTTTCAAGAATGTAAGCTTGATTCACTTCAGCCTGCTGTCAGCGAAGGGTCGCAGGCCTGGTGGAATCTCTCGCCTAAGTCAGGGTTCTATGCAGAAGCATCACAGACTGTGTTTTGACATCCTTGCAAAGTCCAAGAAGTAAAAGCAAAGAAACTCAGTCCTGAGATTTTCCACAACAGAAAAGAGATCATAGAGTGATGCAGCGATTGCAAATTTGACCGACACAAAAGCAGTACCATGTTTAAAAAAATAACTAAAACAGAACAAAGTTTAAGCTACATCTTCTCCCTAAACATATTTGTACCTCCGTACTAATATGTTACTATTTTCCTAAATGTGTTATTATCTCCGAGGTCGAGCTACGTGGTTCTGGTGACTTTTAAAAACTGAACATAATAGTCTCATACTAATGAATATAAGAATTAATAAAAAATAACTAACATGATGGAAGTACACCAAGTATAATGGGAAAATAAATAGGAAGGAAATGAAATAAGGAAAGATTTAGTTTCTTTTGCATGGGTAGTCAAATTTAAGTATAGGATTATGTTGAACCATAGCTTGAAGGATGCAAGTACTCCATGCAGCCGAGTGCAGGAAAAAATAACAAATATAAACAAAACAGACAGGCTAGCCGAAGCAACAGCATGGCAATATGGAATCGGACATCATGTTTTTTAAACTGAGCCTGAAAAAACCTATATGCAGGATGCGGGATGCGGAAACGAGTAAGCGCCACACAACGCAAGACTTTGTGTGCCTCTTAGAATAGCTGACCCATAGTGTTTCTCATAGTTTTAGAAAAGTTTTGAATAGGAAATAAAGGTGAAATTTCTGTTAAAGAAATATCATAGAAAATGAATCAGAGGAAGACAGAACTGGAAAAAGAAAAACTCTAACAAAGGGAGTTTAGGACTAAGAACCAGTGCTAGAGCCTATTCTAAATCTAAGCATGCTGTAGCTCACCTGTAATCCCAGCTCTCTGGGATGCTGAGGCGGGGAGACCACAAGTTTGAACCCAGCCTAGGCAACTTAGCGATTTAGCAAGACCCTCTCTCAAAATAAAAAAGGGCCGAGGATATACCTCAATGCAAAAGCCTTGGGTTCGAGCTCCATTTTAGAAAAAAATTCTAACTAAATCTAATTTAGGCCTTGATCTCATCTCTTTGTTTTTTATTTATATATGCAAATACATACATTTACGTGTATACATGTGTGATATGTCTGGGTCAAAGATTTCCTCTTCCTAAGTAGAAAAATGACATAGACTCCTCGTGAAAATGTTTAGAATGCAGAATAAATTGAATTTGTTCATAGTCCCGTTACCCAGAGGTACCAACACAGTGAACATTTCAATATAGTACCTCCTTTCATCCCTCGTGCTTTAATGAACTAGAAAATTCGGGTACCAGAGATTTCAGAGACTGACCATGAAAAAGATTTCATCGTCATTTATTACAGTTGACTTGAACAGTTTTCCAGGAAGACGTCAACAAATCCAGGACTGAATTCTGTTATTCTGCATTCTAGAGAGAAACGTGAGCAGGCAGATTGTAATGGGCTTTCATCTGTTAGTAAAGGACTCTGGATGCAGATGGAAGTCCCTGTTTCCAAGCACCAGAAAAAGGGCAAAGGGGCAGAATATCTAGAAAACTTGGTTAAACCTTCCGAACTAGAGATGGGAAATCCATACTCTGTGGCTCCACAGTCATCGTGCAGCTTACACAGGCCAATAAATAAAAGTAGTTTTAGAATCAAAGATTCAGACAGAGTGAAATATGCAAGCAAACTGCAAAACAACAAAAATTCATGGAGGTGAGGGGGTTTACATTAGGCCCGATCAAAGGGGTGTGGCTTGAAGAGTTAATTGATAGAGAACATTAAAGTCAGACATGAAAAAGTGAGTAGAAATATTACATCTTTATGGAAGATATTTTTCAAAGCATTTCAAAGCACGTGATTTTTTTTTCTGTCTCCATGATCCTTACTTCACACAGCTATCTACATGCAAACCAACAGTTGATGATCACACATGTGCACACAGGGGCTGGAGGAAGCTATATTTGAAAATGTATTTGCGAACCAGGCCACTAAGGGTCTCCAAGCGAACAAATGGCTCACTCTAAAAAGTGAAATATTTCACATGGACTTAGCCCTCTTTTCTCTTGGTACATTTAGGGTTGTGAGGTAGCTTCCTTTGTACAAAAAATTAAAGCTAAACATTTCTTAAATTTTATGGAGTGAAACACTTTCTAGTACCTTTTCATTTAATGCTGACAAAGTATTTCATGTCTTTCATAAATAGGAAATACATTGATGTATCGATGTGTGTGTGTAAAGGACCTCTCTTTCTCTTTCTCTGTCATTTCTTTGTCTTTCTCTATCATATAGCTGGATAGACAGATTAGACAGACAGATAGATTATATCTTTGAAGAAGGAATTACTAACACCATTATTTTTTATTCCAAAACCCAAAGCTTTTACTCTTCAGGAGACACATATATGTATATATGGAGAGGGGGAGAGAAAGGGGGAGAGAGGGAGAGAGGGAGAGAGAGAGAGAGGTATTCTTAACCACTACAATTATTTAATGTTCTTTAAAAGTAATAAGAGCAATCTTTCAAATCCCTCAGAGAATTTAATTTTTAAATCTGCAACTGAGAGAGCTGATATTGAAAGTGATAATATATATCAAGTATTAAATTGTATTCATTTTCATTTGATACTTACAGAAATTTGGGAAATACTGAAAACTAGGTAATGCTCCCCCAACACAGCCTCTGTTAATAATTTATTATATTTTATTTTAGCATTTATGTCTACGTATTGGTCATAGTTATGAAAATTGTGATCAACTAGCATTCTGCTTTTCTGACCTAATAGTCTAAGTAACATGTTTGATGTTGTTATACGATTATTTTAAAACATTAATTGAATGAGCTACAGAACATTCCATTTTCATTGCTTCTATTACTACTTCAGTGCGAGTATTTCCATTTTTTATCCATATTGGCAAATTTCTTTCCAGAAAGGATTTACCTATCTACACACCAAATGTAATATATTAGTGTCTCTTTCAATATATACTTAGGGATTATCTTTTTATTTTGTTTGCTTGAATACAGTAAATGGTATTTTTTGTCATTTAAAGTTTAGATTATGGGTGAAGTTGAACACTTCAATGTACTTTTAATTAATTCCAATCCTTTTTTTTTGTTGACTTTTGTTTCACCTTTTTTTGTTCCCATTAACTCATTTATGTTAATGATCAAAACACCATCTTTAAAGGAAACAAAGTGTCTGTAAGTGTCCTAATTTCAAATATTTTCTTCATTTAGACAGTTCTGTGTCAGAGGTAAGGTAATGCCTGCTACGAATTGGAAAAATTGAGAACAGCTCCTCCTGAAAAGCAAAAGCCTCAGCTTTGGGAATGAATAGAAAATAAGAGTGTTAGTAATTCCTCTTCAAAGGCACAGAAACTGCCACCTGCCATCTTAAAGTGTGTCTTACCAGGTAATGAATCAGGGAAAAAAACTCTAAGGAGTGAGCCTCTATCAAAAGATTAATACAGCAGATTTGCAAGATATACTTCTGGAAAAATGACTAACTGAATTAATGGATTCTTGTGTGCTGAATTCCTGGCTAACCAGGGAGGATTATTTAAGCAGGAACAAACGAAATTATGTCAGATGAGCATAAGATGCCTAAGAGTCAGAAAAAAGAACTGTCAGTAATTCCACAAAGTCTATTTCAAAAGGATAAACTTAAAGCAAGAAGCAAGGTATGACTGCAGGGCAAATAAATTCAGAGTAAAAGAAAATGCAAGTACTCCCTGAAGAAAGTTCTATTTTGTGTTTGAGCAGGGATGCATGAAAATAGAATATAAAAGAGAGATGTGATTAGGTTCAATTCTATGATTTTTATTAGCCAAAGTAATCTAACACAGAATAGTGTCGTAAGTAAGGACATGGACAAAGAAAGCTCTCCTTTAACAAAAAATAATCTTGTTCCCAGTAAAAGGAGCATACTTTCACCTCTCCAACAAATTAAGACAAGCTGAAAGAAGGATTCCTTAAGTTTGGCCAGGAAGAACACATAACATTAGTTGTCTTTACACCTTACCCAATATGTCAAGGACTGATAAAGCGACGAAGTGGCTAGAGGATAGAGTTTTTAAATAACCAGCATCTTTGAAAACCCAATCAAGTAAGACATGTTTATTAAGATCCATTTGGCATTTTGAGGGATACAAAGTGAGGAACCAATTATGATGAATGTGCTTATCAATCTAACACTTGATAACACAAACGTTGAAGTGATACAAAAGATGAAAAATGAACCAGGAAAAGAGGCCTTGTAAAATTGGTTTCACACAATAAAACCCAAGGCATATGTGATTTATATCCTAGGATAATAAAAAGCTATCACTTAGAAGACCCAGTATGAAAACACCTTAAAGTTTAAAAACACCTTAAAGAGGACAGATTAGTCGGTACAAATAGCATATTCTTTATTTATAATGAGTAAATCTTGTCACATTAATATTTGCCTCACTACTAGATAAAGAGGAACTGTTAGATGCACTCTAATTCAAAGCACCAAGTATGTACTATAGAGCAACAGCAGGAGCACACGCAATTGCTAGAGAATGGACAATAAATGATTGCAAGGTAAGAGGACAGAGTGAATCAGCCTGCAAGTTAACCAAGCTTGTCGTGTATTTGTAGGATGAGAAGAACAGAGTGGGCAGTGCCTTAGAAAGCTGATTTAGAATTCAGAATGCAAGTGACCTTGGAAGACTGAAGACCTGGTCACACACAAATGCAGTAATGTGAAAGCAAAGTGGAGTGTGATGTAAATTAGTCCAGAAACAGGAAGAGAAACAAACTACAAATAAGTTGTGGAAGAGCGATTATGCAGAAATGAGCCACAGAGTGTATGCAACAGTCATAGTGTTAGTCACAGCGATCTGTAATTATAAAATCCTTATAGAGAAAGCAGAATTTAGAGCGGAATTCAAGAAAATATGAAAAGTTTGCAAGAAAAGTTACAATGTAAATAAAGTAAGTTTCTAAAATTAATATTTTAACCATGAGATGACCATTAAATTTAAAATCATGTCATGGAGGATTCCTAATCAAAGTCTTTCAGTTTTCTTTCAAGTAAAATTCTTGGGTAATAAATTTAAAGATCCTACAATATAAATTAAGACATTGGATTTTATAACCACAATATAATAGCACCTTATCTATATCTAGAGAGATAGATACATACAGCACTTGGTATTATGCCAGTCGGTGCAAGCAGGTATAAATAAATCCACTTAAATGCTCTAGTCATGATTACTGTGATCTTTACTGAAAGTTACAGCACTTGCCATTTGCTGATCCAATGTAGGCCTTAGCAGACCTCATTTGTAAACTAAAAGCAATCCCTGAAGGTAGCCAATGCTATCTCTGTTTTATGCATAATAATAGTGAGACCCAGAGTCTTGACTAAGTAGTTTGTCCAGTTAATAAATTGCACACAGCTAATAAAATGCAAAGCCAAAATCAGAGCTACACTCTTAGCCAGTGTTCACCCTCTTCCAACATGTCAGTTAGATCTGAGGAAACAGACAACAGCATGGCATGACTTGGGAAGGATGGGCCGGCTGAGATCCAATATAACAGCAAGAACGTGTTGGGGTGAAGGCTGCAAAGGACAGATTTCTGGTGCTCGGAAGTATTTGACATTTATTTATACTCCGTTATGAATAGAACTTCAGTAAAAATAAAATAATGAGAAGAAAGTAACCATAACTTCCCAAATTTGTTATTAGGTTTTTTAGTAGTTCTAGAACTATTCCGCCTGAGAGCCAGAATCCTAACTGGCTGATTTGACCAGATTATCTAAAAATAGCAAAGGTTATTTTATACTTTTTATTTTAAATATTGTTGCTAGGAGTTACTTATTCCAGAACAATGGGATCTAGAAAATTTAATGCTATTGAATTTTCATGATTATTCAGAAATAAAATGGAGACCTGCTTAAAAAATAGCAGTTCAGGAAGTATTTATTGAGGAATTTCTATGTCAGAAACTATATAACAGGAATCAGGATTGTTTTCTGCTGAAAAATACTTTGAGGAAAGCATCTTTTAAATATTTTGCCTAAATTCTCATCACACAAACAAAGTTTAAGAAATAATATAATCAGATAGTTTTACATAGCTAGAAGGAATCTTTTTTATTTGAAGTGGTTTTTTTATTAGTACCTATTTGTAGTACATACTGTTTACATTTCTTATGGGGAGTTAGTACTCAAAAATCATTTTTTTCTAATCCTCTTGTTTTATATACGTAAAATACATTCCTAAATGAGCCAATGGCATCTCATTATTATTGCATTATATAATACTAGATCTAAAACTTTTAGTAGAAATCAGTATAGAAATACAGGTCCTTGAGCAACTACATTTCAAATAGAAATAATTTTGTAAATGATGAAACAATTAGGAAAGTAAGTAGCAGTTACATAAATCAGATTACTCTCGGCCAAAGCGTTTTCTTAACATTTGACCCAAACATGCCTATCACACAAATTTCACAAAACAGAATATCTACATCATTGAAACTGATGTGCAACATTCATAAATGGGTTAGACGAACACAATGCTTCTGATCTCATACGCCTGGACTGGCTTTAAAACTGACCTTTACACAACAGCAAACAAATGACTTCTCAGGAGAACGTCTCAGTGTTTGTTTCAAGAGTAAATAAACTTTAGGATAAGGTATTACCCGAATCCAGAATGGTGAAACCAGGAGAAAAAACACAGTGTAAATGTGCGTTAGTTTCAATTTGGCTGGAAAGAACTAACTATAGACATTTGAGATAAACTGAAATGTAGTCCTGGACCCATTTTTTTTTTTTTTGGCATAAGTACTTTGCATTTAAATTTATATAAAATCTGAACTTCTATGGATCCAGCTATGTCAGCCTTTATTTAGCATTTATGGCTATAGATCACTTACCACAAATTCCAAATAGATCAGCTTTTATAGATGCTGGAATGTCTGAAATGTGTTACCATACTGAATGGAAATGAGAAACTTCTATAATTTTAGGACTTGTGGATCCAGGTCCTAAATAAATGATTAAACTACCACAAAAAAAAGAACAGCTACATCATTAGATAAGCTCATTCTTGATAGTAAATATTTCTAAGAAAAGGAATAAAATGATGAGCAGCCTTCTTTGTACAATGATTATCACCACGAAAAAACACCATCTTCTAACATGCTGAACAGAACAAACTGCTCTGATGGGTTTGTTTTCTTAACTTTAGTCAAGAGTACACACGAATGATTTTGCAAGATTCTAAAGAGCAATCCTCACCCTGAGGAGGGGTTATCTATGGTGCTACAGTTCATGTGCCAGCAAAGTGTTGATTCTGTTTAATTAAGTACGTTTGAGAATCACCCATAAGCGTGCTATGCAGCAGTCTATGCACATCCTTACACCACCCAGTGATTTAGGATGTTTTTTACCTTAAATCTCATTCCTCCCACCACCTCCTGTATTCCAGGGAATTTGGTCTAAGAAGATGCATTCCACCCTCCCGGAAATAATATTACTACTGTTGACCAAAATTAAGGATTCTCTAAAAAATATGTCTAGCTCTTCTCTCAATTCTCAAATACATATAAATTTCTCCAGATAAATTAATACATTTTTGAGTAAAAAACAAAAACACTAAATAAAAGGCCTTTTATTAGAGCATGATTTTTTTTTCTTATTTTTCTATTGAACTAATAAGCTTAGAAATCTTCAAACTTACTGATACCTTCAACTAAAGATTTTTCAGGAGTGTATTTTTTATTCACAAGCAAATCAGAGTACTTGTAATGATCATTCTATGAATATCATACAAAAAGAATTGTTATTCAATATACTATTATAGTCCTTTCATTTTAGTTTCATTTTTAATATATAAGGTAAGGAAAATGAGAAATTTATTTATTGTGAAAGTATCCCAGTACTAGTCTTGATAATGTTTAAAATCAAACTTAAATATTATGGCGAATGGAGCAAACATAACTCAAATTTTAATAACCTAAAATTAAATTTTGAATTATCTACACTCACAAATTGCCTTCTAGCAATCAGTTTCCATAAATATCAGACGTTTCAAATAAGTTTACATTTAAATAAAGGTTTATCCTATTAACTGATAAAAAATAGCAAATATACCCAGTTAGCACCATCAGTTTTTAAACTATTAATTTTGGCCCTCAGGTGTCTGAGCAACAGCTTTGGCTCAGTTTCCAGGCAAACACAAAGTGTGGGGCTGCGATGGCATCAGGCCAAGAGGGCTCCTGAACCCTGAAGGTCGGCCTGACTCCTGGCAAGGACAGAGCTTCGGGAGGGTTCAGCTATACTACGAGCTCTTTCACCCTTCACTTCGGCATTGGGCTGGAATCCAGTGTTTCTTACTACTCCACCTCTCCGACCACTTTTTCTCCTCTTTTCCTCATTCTGCCACACAAATTTCACCTAAGGAAGTATTTAGATATGACACTGAGAGTATAAAATAGAAAGGAGCCAAAGGAAGAAGGAGTGATGATAAAGCACTACATTTAAAATATATAACTCCATCTCACAGTGGCCCAACACAGCTAATAGTGTCAAAGACCATACAGCTTCCATTTACCAAAGTTTTCCCTTTATAAAATGGAGTTGTGAGAGAATAGTTAATTAAAAAAAAAAAACTGTGAATCACTTAGTCAACATAAAACGATGCAGTGTCTTATCCAATGAAGAAATGTGATGGATTTTTTTTCATTTGTTTATATCCTATCAGTCCTTCAAAGTCATGTAAAACATACTCTTTGTAGACTTCATGTGTACATTGTTTGCACTCTAGTTATACTATAATTATATTCTTTCCTTGGAAACTCTCCTGATTGAAATTAACTGGTCCTACACTACTTATCAACTATCATATAAAGCTAAAAATACAATATATTCGCTTCTCCAAAGCTTTTGGTTCTTTTCTGCCTCATTTGTGTTGCATGACCTTAAACTGATCTCTTCATAGTCTGTTTGATATCAACAAATTGACTATTTCTTCTCATAGGCCATAATTTATCATTAATCCTCTAATTCCTTCCATCAACATTAATTGAAGGCCTATTATGTGCAAATATGGTGCTAAATCCTGGGAATAAAAACAAGACTGGAACACAGGCTCACCCCCACAAAAGCTCATTCTTGAAAAGCCTTTCACGTATATTCTTAGAAACAGATAAAACAAATCTTTCCTGCTCTCAAGATTGAACAATAAAGAATAACACAAAGAACAGAAAACCTAAGAAGCCCAAGACCCACGAGACCCAAGCAGAAGAGGCCAGATCAATATTGTCGTCTAGCAGCTCTCCCGAGATGAAGTGTGACCACCTGTTTATGCACTTCACAAAATAAAAAGCCCCAAAGTCATCTTTGATGCCCCAGAGGAGCTGAGCTGCCACCCCAGGAGCCTGCTCAGATCCAACAACTTCTCCCAAGAACAAAAGGAGTCATGCTTTTCACCACCCAGTTTTGTCTTAAAAGACTAGAGACCAACACTGAATAAATCAGAGCAAAACTGTAAATATTCACTACTGCATGACTGCGAAGACAAGGTATACATCATTAAATCTCATATTATTATCTTTTTTAAATGTTTCCTGAAAACATACAAAAGATAAATTTATGATAAAATGCATTTCAAAATAAATTTAGATTCATATTGAGGACTATAAATACATAAGGTATAATGTAAAAAGTCAAAAGTCTTAAAACCCCAACACCCACGAAATGATTAGTCTCTAGCTTCTATCCCGCCAATCTGAAAACCTCAATATCAAAACTGGAACTTCACAGAAAGAAAAGTAGAGGCTCATACCAGAGTTATATTAATGTTCTGAGGGTTTTAAAACTTGGGAATCATGAGATTGCTCAAGAAGTCCTCATCAAAAGCCAATGAACTGCTTAGCTCACCACTGTTCCTTCTTCTCCAAATCTTGAATACGAGCAGGTAAGAAAAGATGGGCCACCTCAAAATCAAAGGAAGCACACTTTTGACTTTTAAAGCTTAGACACGGGGTGGCCGGGAACGGGATTGCCATGTCCAACCCAAGTTAGCAAAGTCCTTTGTTCTGAAGATTAACGTTTTTCTTCAGGCTTGAAAACCCTGCGCTATGTCTGGGAAAATAACTGCTTCACCACCTTGATACTGGACTCCTTGTTTCTTCTAGATCTAAGATAAGACACTTCTCCTTATCTCCCCTAAAGAAAAGAGCTGGCTTCAAAGTCCAACCAGCCAGGTATCCCGCAATACCGACCGGATTAGAGGTCTTGGCGGGTCACCTGACTTAGCATTAGTATGAGAAGGAGACAATACAACGAACACTTCAATTCAAAAAAAAAAAATCTCAGAATTAATATAGTCCAGCAGTAATTATATGTCTTAAATATCTTCAGAAATTTCAAAGTTAGATATAGCAACTGCTCTTTTACATACATGATATATACTTCACAATGTCACGCTGTCATTAACCAGCAGAAATCGCTCCAAATAATTATAAAATTATTTATAACTTTATTTCAGGCTTGATGCTATTTTTTACTTCAGTGAATATCTACACTCTCAAACTAATATAAGGAAAATCCTACATGCAGTCAAAATATTTTATGGCTTTAGAATTATTTTAAGTAATGTTTACATGTTGTATAAACATTTCCCATGTATTGCAAAGCATTCTGGTTCCTATTATCTTCCTTTGAGATGTTTAAGTCTTAGCAGTCAGTAGAATTAGGAATTTTTAATATTAAATGTATAAAATGTTACTTAAAGAGGATGAAAAACAAACATGTGTGTTTACCCAAGTCAACTAGAAACCCCAGAACTGAGCTCCAGTGTGAATTCATTCAGTCACAGAGGCTGAGTTATTTAACCTCTGTGCACATCATTTCCTCATTAAAAAAAAAAACTGAAGATTAATGATCATGAAGAAAAAGTTTCTGGCTTATCACATCAAATGTGCTGAGTGCAAAGGAGGAATACTGACAATAACACTGAAGGCTTTCAGTATCAGGACATGAATTTACTCCCGACATACAGTATTATCTTTAACCACTAACAAGTGTGTGGCATGTTAAGCTAGCCAAGAAGTATAGGTTAACTTGGTTCCAGGCTCTGATAACCTTGTTGTTCCTTAGTCAAGTCAATTAATTTTCCCACTGCCCAGTTTTTCTAAAACCTTGGAAAGTCAATGATGCAAAATGACAGACCTATGTAAGAATTAATGAGAACATCCATCAAGCTCTATGATATCAGAACAGAACACCAAAGAAACACCAATTTCATTAAACCTCAACTGGCCTAATCAGTGTTGATAGCCTTCTTAGAACTATTAATTAAGCAATAAGAAGAGAAATGGAATGAGTGTTTTCTAATGCCCTAATTTTGTATGCATAGCTTATTGATTTTTATGTATGCATTCATTCATTCATTTACTCACTGGACGAATTTACTGTCTTTTACTATACACAAGTACTTCATTAGATAATAGTTAAAGAAAATGACATAGCCTGAAACCTCATGATACCTCATGGAAGATGCTTAAGGGATATGAATGAATTAGGATGCTATGATTCAGATATGGTTTAAGTGTGAACCCCAAGAATTCATATGTTGGAAGCTTGGTACTCAGTGTGGGCAATGTTAAGTAGTAGTGGGACTTTTAAGAGGTGGAGCCCAGCAGGCCCTGCTTTCTATTCGCTCCCCAATCTCTTGCTATATGACCCCCATCACTCACACTCTTGACCTGATGCCAACCACTTAGGCTCCTCATAAGAGCCAGTGCCAGCTTTCGAACCACCAGCACTAGCAGCTAAAAATAATCTCTTCTCTTTATAAAGTACTCAACCTTGGGTATTCATTATAGTGACAGAAAACTTACTCATACAGAAACTGGTGCTTAGAAGTGAGGTCATCACTATAACTATACCCGAATATGTAGACATGGCTTCAGAACTGGGTAGTGGCCAGAGGTTGGAAGAGTTGGAGGAGTAGGCTAGAGAAGATTTACAGTGACGAAAGCAGCACAAGGTGATTCTGGTGAGACACCAAGGAGGGTAGGGAGCTCACCTCAGATGGAAATGAAGGCCATATTGTCAGTGGCAGAAAATGTCATTGTTGTTACTCCCCCAGCAAATAGGCTGCCTGAGTCCACTCCCTAAGACTGTGTGGAAGGTCAAACTTGAAAGTGACAGCCCAGTTCATGTGGCAGAAGAAATTTCTAAACAGCAAAGTATTCAGGCATTAGCATG
The DNA here is from genome assembly GCA_004026905.1 of Hystrix cristata. Lineage (NCBI taxonomy): Eukaryota > Metazoa > Chordata > Mammalia > Rodentia > Hystricidae > Hystrix > Hystrix cristata. The sequence goes on from PVJO010002613.1 coordinate 52,455, forward strand.
GGTTACTCCTGGCCACTTACTGTCAGATTTCGACAATGAGTTACAGAAGCAAAGGGAAACAAAATGGAAAGATTTGGAAAATCTACAGCCTGACCAGGGAAACAGAAAAAAAGGGGGGGGGGGCTCATACCAGAGAATAAAAGAAGGGTTTAGCCCAGTGACTATCTTGCTAAGGAGATTATGGCACAAAGGAGGCCAGTAATTTCATGGTGGGACAACTGAAAAAAGACTTCGAAAGTATCTCAGAAATGTTCAAGGCCACCCCTCCCATCGGAGGCATAGCAGGCTTCCAGAGCATAGTTTTTTCAGGAAAGTGCCCTGATGCCCTGTCCATGGGCTGCAGCCCAGGGCTACCTCAGGATACAGTCCCTGGTTTTCTGGCAAAGTGCTCTGAAGCTGCAGTGATGGCTCAAGCGGGCCCAGGTATTGCTAGTGCCTGTGGCAGGCCTTGATGGCATCCACACAGTGTTGATTTTGCATGTGTACAGAATGCAAGAGATATGGGGGCCATGACAGCTTCCAGTGAGACTTCAAAGGAAATCCGAGGTGGCCAGGGAGAAGTTCGCCACAGATTCAGAGCCCCTGTAAAACCTCCCTCAACAGAATGTGGCCCAGTGGAGTGGCGGGAGTGAAGAGAGAGCAGAAACCCCAGAATGGTGGTCAGCAGCAGCATGTCACACAGCTCATTCACAGGCACCAGCCACAGAACCACCATGTGGCTTGTGACCACCAAAGCCACAGGGACAGGAAATCAGTTCCTCACCACAGTATGTACGAGATGCTGGACTTGGAGCTTTTGAATTTAATGTCTGCTCTGCTGGGTTTCAGTCTTCTTTTGAGCCAATTATTCCTTTGCACCCTATTTCTTCCTGATTGAATAGGAGTGTTTAGTCTATCTCTGTCCCACCACTTCATCTTGGAAGCAGGTAAGTTGATTTTTTATTGTATAAGTGCCCACATCTAAAAGTTTGTGTTGAGTCTCAGATGAGACTTTGGACTTGGGATTTTGAATAACGATTAAATAAATTAAGATTTTGGAGACTGTTAGGAACAGGGTAATTGTATTTTGTGTTGTGAGAAGGACGTCAACTTTGGGGGTCAGGGGCAGAATGCTATAGTTTGAATATGGCTTAAATAGATCTCCCAACCTTGATTTTGTTGGAAATTTGGCCCCCAGTGTGGCAATGTTAAGAGACAGTGAAACTTTTAAGAGGTAGGGCCCAGAAGGAGGTTGTTAACAGTCCTTTCCCATCCTCTGGCTTCTGTGTCGCCATGTGATCCCTCTTGCTCATGCTCCACTTTGATGCTAGATGTTACCAGGTCCTCACCAGAGACAATGCCAGTGCCATGTCCTTGAACTTCTAGGACTGTGAATGAAATAAACGTACTTCCTTTGTGAATGACCAAGCCTCTAGTATTTTGTTCTAGCAACAGAACATGGAATAATAAATAAGTAGGACTTTCAGTGTATCAAAATAGCTTAGTAATCAATCACATAACATATAGTTACAATGCATGATTACAAATAGCAGGGGAAAGGTGGCTATTTTCCTAGAAAATAATAGTGGAGAACAAGATTTAGATGAGTAGTCAGGGACAGTCTGAGGGAGCCGACATGTGAACAATACACACTGATTAAACAGGTAATGAGGGAGGGAAAGCATCCCATCCAGAGGCGGATCATGGCGAAAGGCTTTGAGCTGGGAACTGATAACACACTCCAGGAATTCCTTGGTGGAAAAGGAGGATGGGGAACCAGGTAGGGAGTGTTGTCAGGAGAGGTCCGAAAGGAGTCAGATACAAGATTCTGTAAGGATTCACAGGACAGGTTAAGATGTTGATTTGTTACTCACAGTGCAATAGAAAGTCATCAAAGGATTTCAACACAGAAAGGGAATTATTTTACTTGTAAAATTTTATAAAAGATTAATTTGGCTGCTGTCTAGAGATACACCGCATACAAGGGGAATTCGTGTAAGAAGCCATCTGCGGTAGACCAGTTGGGTGCCCCACATAGAACCCTTGCTGGGCACGTGGGCCCGTCACCTGGGCACTGAGAGCACTGGCCTCAATCACTTGTGCCTGGCACCTCTTCCCGATGCTCGCCACAGCTGAGGAGTGTCCCTTTGCTCTGTCATAGGAGCATACAAGCTTCTTTACTTCAAGAGCAGACAGCTCTGCCATGTTGTGTTCAATTCTTCCTCTGTGTATCAGGTCAGGCTAAAATTTATTTGAGACTACATATTCAAGTTATTTAATTTGAGACCACATATTCAAGTTATTTAAGTGATGGAGGTTGGAGTCAGATTGGAGTGGATCAGAGTAATGGGATGTCAAAAATAAATGGCGACAATGTAGAAAGAAAAGCAGTTAAGTAAGAGAATAAAAACTGAATGAGAGTATGGAGACAGGAAGGATTTTATTTGGTATGAGTTTGGGCGGGTTTTTTTGTTTTGTTTTGTTTTGTTTTTTTGAGGTGGAAGATTCTGAGTATATATTTGTAGGGTGATAAGAATCTTCTACCTGGAAGGGGCTGATGGGTAATTCTCCATGAGAGAGAGTATAACAAAAAAGTAAAAACCTGGAGAAACAGAGACAAGATGGGATCTACTGAGCATAAAGGAGTCATCGTTGATGGGGAACGAGATGTTTCCACCTGTGTAACAGAGGACAGGATTAGAAGACGCATGGAATATTCCTTCTCTTGATGAAAGTCTGTTGATTGGTAGTGTGACAGTTAGAACATGGCCACTTGGTAGTATCTACTTTATGACAAAGTAGGAGGTACTTTATTCAGTTTTCCATTGAAGATTGGAAGGTTTAAAATAATTCCTTTGAGAAACAAGGTCATATTCCCCTTAGAGTATGGTAGCAGACAGCTGGTTTGCGTTTGAGATCAGTGGTTGTGAATTTCTAGTGATACCCAAATGTTCATATATATTAATTTCTCTGGCCATTTTCAAATGCGTGGGAATAGTCACAGAGATGAAGGATTATTCACTGAAAGTGTAAGCTTTTCCTGTTTAGAGGGAAAAGGGGGTATGGAAGTTGAGAAGATCTGGAAAAGAATGGTTATAATGGTAGACTGTAGATTCTAAGCCAGATAAAGAGTGATGCTCAAAGAACTGTTGGAGTGGTCATTCAAAGGATTGTTAAGGCCTACAGAACCATGCAGTGAGTGTACGAGGCCAAAAAGGAAGGGAGGGGACTAGGAGAGGAAGGATGTTTGGATTTTGATGGTGGTATAGTTTCTTGTTAAGAGAAGTCCAGATGTCACCTTGAAAGTTGGGGATAACGTTTAAAATGAGACATAGGATTGGAAGGGTTCACTAAAGATGCTGATATCCTATCATTTGATTCACACAACTCCCATACTCTGTAGTCAGCCAACGTCTCCCAAATAAAATGAATTATCTTTACAAAAATAATTAACCATCATTCTATTGCAAAGCAATCCAGATGAGTAAACTGTACTAAGTGAAAACATAAATATTTTCCCATTTTTCCCTTTAGGGGAACCTAAACTTCACATCGCAGAAATATTAATTTAAATAAAGTTCTAAGAACAATTTTTGTTTTAGGGGGTTAATAAAGCTAATATGGCCTTGGACTTCTCTACGTCAGCACAACTGATCAATCAGACTTTCACTGATTGCTTAATTTCTCCTCCTCTAAAAGGGGGAAAAATCCCTTGCAAAATGTGTTTGTTCTGTTTGTTACTCTGGACAAAGCCGATAACGAGTTGCAGCTGCTGTACACAGTGTGCTTGCTAAAGCTGTCGCGGTAACTTATAGATAGAAAGGAGCAGCCAGAGATGTGCCTTGGGCTGCATCCAGGACTGCAAATAGGACAGAGCTCGCAGCTACCGCACATGCACCTCATGACCCACCAATTTGTTCTGCGAGGGCCGTTTGATTGGGCAGGCAACAGACTCAGAGAGATTTTTAAATATCTTGACTCAGCTGAAAGAGTTCTTCTGTTTTTCTGACCAGAGGAATTTGTTTCTGTCAGACTCAATAAAATGCCTGTACCAGCAGGCGAGGCCAACTCTGAACATGGTGTCCCTCTGGACAGAGTGTCCCCTGGTGAGTTGAGTCTTGGGGCAATGCCTCAGGCCTCACAGTTCCTCGTGCTGAAGCAGCTTGTGCACCAGGCCTTTCATCCGGCTGTGTTTTGCTCATCTTTCCTGTAAAATCAGTTGCTGGGAGTCAAAAAGATATGAGGTCAGCTATCTGCCCTTCACAATTAATTAGATATTTAAATTGAGCTAACTAGGAAGTAGCATCATTTGTCCATGATGCATCTTACTGTATGTACATTGGGATATGAGGAAAATAATAACAGTCAATATTACAAAGCTTTACTCAAAATACACGTTGCATTTCTAGAAATATTATAATAAAACAGTAGGCTTCTTCTCTCTGGGTTGAATAGTTTCTGAAATTAGCCATTTAGTATCTATGTGATTTGGTACAAGTCGCTTTAACCCTTTGAACCTCATTTCTTCATATATAAAATGGGAATGATGACACTGGTTATAAAGAGTTGTTGAGGTAATTTAGGCAGAATAAATTATGTAAAATGTCTGGCTTTTGGTGAGTATTATACTCTTGCTATGAATCACTGAGAGCCAGCAAGAGCATAAATTGGTCTAGTCACTTTGTAACCCAAATTGTCATTATACGGTAAAATGGAAAATGTACATGCCCTATGGCAATTACATTTCTCAGTAGGTAACTATGGGAGATGCTAAAACATATGTACAAAATAATAGATATATATACAGATAGACATTCATTGCAACATAAAGGAATCAGAGGGAACAATATTTAAATGTATTATTGTTCTTTTCTCTTTGAAATGCTCTTTAACTGACCTTCTCCACATACACCTCCACTGGTTTTTGAGTGGTCTAGGATTATTACAGCAGGAAAATAAGAGAAAGAAAAAGTTAGGTAGGGCTCATCTTCTAGTATACCAAGGAGACTTTTCAGTAAGACAATAGTTCTAAAAATTAAAGTTTATCTAGAGAGAAAGAATTTTTGAGTCCCTAAACTGCTATTTATTCATCATGACCCCGTCTAGAGGACTCAGATTATGCAGCATTCTTTATATCACAGAGAGGCCAACCATTCCTATTGTGACTTCAGGGCCCTGGGCTAGAAAGCAGGTGATGGGGCACGGAAAAATGGGACAGCCCAGAACCCACCTCTGCTATGTGCAGGGATGGTAGGAAGAAGAAGGGACACCAGGGGGAAGGTCAAGATTTCCACTCTTCCCCTCAACCTCCAAACAAGGACCACACCTGAAAAGTAAAGGAGGGATGAGTAGAAACAACAGCAACCAAGCAGCAGATACAGGGTCTGGAAACTGGGAAACTAGAATCATCACCCAAGTCCTCCCTGGGGCAACACAGAGGTTCCGAGAGTATCAAAGAAATTAAGAGGTCAGGGATCAAGATAAAAAAGACCACTGAAGATAGATCATGTCAGACAACCAGCAAATGGCTAAACCAATATCATCCCGAAGAGCAAATGAGACATTACATCACTGCAGGAACAACACAAAGAACAGACCAGCTCAGCCCCTCTGCAGAAGGCGGGGAGGGTTTAGGACGCAACATCAACAAGGTCACCACCCTTCGCTTCTCCACCACCCAGTCACATAAACTACACCCAATACCACTTTGAAGAGGAACGCAGAAGCCACAGAGTTACCTAAAGGGCCTATTTGAATTGAAGAACCAGGCCCAAGAGAAAAGTTTACCATGTTGAACCAAAAGTTTTTAGTGGACAAAATAGACCAAATTAATTATTTAAAAAAAAAAAAAACCACTCCATATTCTTCGCACATTTATGCCTATGTACATTCAAACTTTGGGTCAAAGTAATCAATAGAGATATGATTAAGCAAAATACAGTATGCCAAGTCTGTGAAATGTTTTACAGCAGCTTACAAGATGAAAGCAGAGAGGAAGAGCAAATACTGTGCAGCATTTACTGCATGGCAGGCACCATTCTGAGCGCTTTATGGGTGTCACGTCGACCTCCAGTAACCACAGGAAACAAGTTCCGCTGCTATGCTCATTTAACATGTGAGGAAACTGAGGCATGGAAGTTGACTTCTCAAGGTTCTTCGCCCACAGTAATTATCAGGAAGCATAGAAAGAGCTCTAAGGCACGATGATGAGTGAGAAAAACAATTTACAAGAAAACATGCACAAATAACCTTAACAAAATACACACATATACAAGTCAACATCGCATTTTTATCTGCAAACATCTAGGAAAAGGTCTGAAGGGATATTATGAAGTTAGCAATAATATTCTTCTCCAGTAGCGAGAAGGATTTTTAAATAAGGAGATTACTAGCTTGATCTCTAGTGTTTTAATTTTCTCACACTGAGAATATAGCAGTGTTATTCATTTTACTAAAACTTGAGAAAACATATGATGCTAAAACTGGTGGCCTAAAAGTAGGGTGGTATGTAATTTTTTTTATTTTCTACTTTATCTACAATGTATTTCTATTATAGAAATCATAAGAAATATAAGTAAATATATAGGATAATGTCGAAAGTAAGTAAGTTGCTCTCCGTCGCCCTGTCATCCCCACCAGATGTCAAAGCACTGGTTTTTAATTATGGAATAGTAATTAAACAGGGATCAATGCCATTCTCTCAAAAACACCAACATGAATAAAAATTGTTAGAGCAGATGAGACAGTTCCTATTAAAAATAAATGGGAAGCAAATTATTAAAATTATAAAGTTTCCTCATTTTAATGATTGATATGTTTGGCTACTATAAAATTCAGTTTTCCTGATTTCTCTTAAAGACCCGCCAAACTCTCATTCTAGTGTATATTGTACAATCTGTAAAATATGAAAGTGAGACATTTCAATTGTAGCATTATTATGCACATACATGCACAAAAATTGAAATGACTGAGGACACCAGGCTTTATTATAATAGGAAATGCAGACCCTCGGGAAGTTTATAATGTCCTTTAAAATTCAAATAACATTGGCCTAGATAGGAAATCTGAAAATAGCACCTTATTAATTTTGAAAATAATTTCATTTTACAATTATATAATCTCTATGCCTATTTCAAGTCTGACCAAAATGACTAACATAGAGAAGATTATGAATGACGCCACCCTCCTTCAGGCCAGGGGGATCAAAGAACCATATTGTAAGGAAAAAGAATCCATTGCTCATTAATAGAAAAATATAAGTAACCAAGAGTTACACGTTTATGTTTTAGCGCCAAGCCTGATCAACACAGCAGAGAACACACATGCATACGGTATAATATGTAGCCATAGCTCTATGTAATAGAGCAGTGATCTTTCAGCCTGCAAAGATCAGTAGTGTGGCGAGGGGGCTGGTGCGGAAGAGGAAGCAGCAGGTGTTTTGTAGAAAACAAACTGCGTTAGTCTCCGTGCAAGGCCAGGCTAGGCACATGCACATCATCTGTCAACAGTACCTGAAGAACCACATAACTGCTGATCCTAATATAATCACTGCTGTTTCATAATTTCTACATAAAATGGCACACTGTTTAGGGAAATGCAGCAGCTTACTACAGATTGGTGGGATAAGACATGCACCTTGGAATCAGGGTATCGCATTTGATTAAGCCTGCAGATGAACAGCAGCTGAGTAGCGCTGTCACACACCCCGGAGAACGCCTGGATGCGCCAGCACTCGAGACTTCAGAGGGTGCCGTGGCAGGTGGCGTGTGTGTTATTTATGTGGAAAGAGTTCTACCTATTACAATCGCTTTCTTCCCTTCTCTTACCACAAGCCCTTCTCGTTGCCCATTGGTTTGAAAATTAACCCCTTAGCTATGTACTGTAACTGAACCTGGTGTTGATTTGAGGAAATAAAAATCCAAAACTGATAATTCATCTTTAGATAATATATAATACACCTCTGTAGCTTATCAGCATTTCAAAGTACAAAAGCTGAAGAAATTCCTATTAAAATGCTTCTGGTATCATTAAGGACAGGAATGGTGAACTTTATCTCTTCTTGAGTTTCTGGTGTGTTCATGAATAAGATATAAATTTCTCACAGACTTTCAACTGCTTATATTTCTACCATGAACCAGTGAAATTGCCATGAGGGCTTTTGCCTTTTATATTTGTTTATCTTGTACTGTTCAACTTTAGTTTAAGAAGTAATCTGAAAATTATTCAAGGTTTCCAGCCAACAATTTGTTCTGCGTTCTTTCTCCTTTATTCTCATTTCCCTCTTAATGAATGTAAGATCAGGCAAATTAATTGGTTCTCTACAAAAATTTGATGACAGGGAATGATTTGGTATTTATAGGATCCAGTATTCTTGGAAGACCTACTTGCTCGTTATGGATTATCAGTTGTCTAGGCTTACAGCTAAAGAAGTATCTAAGCATTACTTAAATCAGAACATGCATATTTTTAAAGGTACACAGAAAAGACTTTGAGATTATTAGTACTAGAGAAATGATGTTCTTTTAAATTTAAAACTTGAGTGTAGTTCTTAAAAATGTATACCTGTGAAATCTTTTTGTAAAAGCGTAATCTCCATGTAGTACGTTCAGGATAGATTTAGCCTAAGTGTATATAAATCTGAAATAGACTATCACTGGAGATAGGAGTGTAATGTCAATAAAACTGGGTTTGACCTGGGAGTCAACACCCCCACTTTGTCACTCACTAGCTGAGTAAACCTGGATGCAATCTCTCCAAATCAGTTTTCTCATCTGAAAAACAAAGATCGTAAGAGCACCTCCCTTGTAGTTAGCTCTCACTGTAGGTGGCCTGCAGATGGCCAGGAATCTGACATAAGGAACAGGGTTAAACTGCTTCACTTCACCCAATAATTTCAATACCATCAACAAATGGAGAAAGAAAAGGGGAGAAATGATTTAACTCTTTTTTAAGCACATGAAATAAAAGGAGAAAGTGTTATAGCTGAGATCATATTTTTTGAAATATTAACTGATGTATTTTCTTCCCCACCAGTCCCTGCTTCCTACCCTACCCACTGAATCAAACGACAGCATTCTTTATCTCCTGGAGAGAGTAAATATCACAGAGAACCTCATTGTCACTGTTCTGCTTTGATTTTCAAATCTGGCTTTTTCAAGCCAATAGCTGAGACAAAAGTATGTAAAGAGAGGCTTTCAGGTATTATAAGATAGATTTGTAGGTTCCAACAAGTCAGAGCTTAAATGACTCAGCATGGTATTTATAGGATAAAACTTAAAGCAAGGCTAAAGCAAGAGACTTTCCAATGCTAAAAGGTACATAAAAGCTTCTAAGGAGGCGGGATGAAGCGAACCTCCAAAAGAGCGGTTAAGTACACTGTAGCATGCTACACAGGTGAGTGCCTGCTGCTCACTATCCACTTACCACTCCACTAGGAAAACCCCAGATTTGAGAATCAGTTAAAACCCCTAGAGCAGCGGTGCTAACGCTTTGTTTCTCAAGCACGAGCAGGGAATGATACAGGCTCTTAGGAAAGCCACTCCTTCAGCATAGCACCAAAACGGTGTGACATGAGGGCACCTTGACAGCTGGGGGACGTTCTACGCAGATGAGGCAGAGAAAGCCTGCTGTCGTTCAAGAGTATATCTTCATCACACAAAGCAGCTGCAAGTTCTTATGCATACGCTGAAGAAAAACAGGGAAGCACTCCGAGGGCCCGTCGCCTATAGACAACCAGAGTTAGGGCCTGGGATGTCCTCTGGACGTCCCGCTCAAACACCTCACACGCGGCAGATGCTGTCCGTGGCGCCCAATGGCTATGAAAGAACCGTCGTGACTCACTGAATCCAGCGAGCACCAGGGGAAATCCAGGGGAATCCCGATGTCAGGATGGTATAGAAGCCTCCCCGTAACTTAGATCATCTCTAGAGATGCTGAATCAAAAAAGGAGCAAGGAAGAGAACTTAGAACGTGGTCGAATAAACCAGAAGTAACTAAATTAAACTGAAGTGATAAGAGTAACTCTTTTCAGCCAGCTGAGCTAGGAGGGGTCTGAGCTAAGTTAAACTCAGTAAGAGAAAAATACGGTTTCTTTTCTGTATCACTGAGTTATGGTTGTAAATCTTAAACCCACTGTGATGTCTTATAGATTATCTATTTCCATATTGAGCAGATCCAACGAGACCTCTTGTAAATCTACTCCCTATTCCTTCCAAGACACTTTCAAGTTACAAAAAGCATGTAATTGAGGCTCTACAGTAGAGTCAATAGTGGGCAGAATAGAACAGTCCTGGGAATGTACAAATCTGGCCCCTGGCCACACAGAAGTAATGGTTTTTGGTAGTTGTTACAAGAATGGACGTGCATTTATCCATTAAGAATAAATTTGCGTTCAGCAGAAGAAAGATGAAGTGATTATTACAGTCCCTCCTCTTCCAAAGGTGCCCTCATCCCTTTCCCAGCACCAGGAAGATACACCTGACAGGAGCAGAGTATCTATCCATCACGCAGGGCTGGCAGCATGCCTGAGCAACATGCACATCCGCGGCAGCCCCTCCCAAGCACTGCCTTCGCCGTGGAAACGCGGCTTATTTCCCCAAGGGGCATCCTGCCGCTTCTTTTCAGCAGCTAGGTGACAGCAGCAGCCACAGAATGCTAACTCATCAGAACATGCGGCTCTATCGCTCAAATCACCCTCTGACTAACCAAGCAGCAGCCAGAGAAAGGCAGCGAAGGACTTAATTGAACGGCTCACTCTCAGATTAAACCAGGCAGGTAAATTCTAGAGGTAAGGTACCCTGTTCCCCAACGGCTTTCCTCTGAAAAAAAAATGTTAAAAAAGCAACGAAGGACCATTTTTATTACTCTAAAATAAACTTGCTTGCAGAGCGTTTGCTGATAGTTATTTAGTCACTTTCCCTGAAAAGACACTCTCTGTGGGTGATTCCTCAGTTTCCCTCTAGAAATTGAGGTAAAGACCAAGTGTGCAAGAAGCCCCTAAATTGCAAGCTAGGAAATAATCAAAGTCATCAGTTCACAGAAAATAACCTGATTTTTTTTAATTATTCTTATTTTGGAGAGCCTGTTACCACTGTTTCCGGCCTTGTGAATCTAGACACATACAGCTTCAATTTGTTCTGCCTGTCTTAGGAAACTCAATTATGAAAGTTGTGGCTGGGACCACAGACCCAGGAGCTCAACTACCTGATCCCCGTCCTGGCCTCACCGTCCACTACACGTGGGACTTCGCGAAAATTGCATATTCGCTGTGCCGCAGTTTCCCATCTGTGCAGTTGGGATAATGCCATTACCTGTGATTTAGGGTTGTAGAGTAAATGGGTGATTTCTGGATAGAGTTCTTGCAACAGTAGCCAATTATAATAAGGGTCATAGAAGTATTAGCTACTCTTTGAGGTGTTTGTTTTTTGCAATCTCAAGAACTTTTTTCAGGAAAACCAGAAACCCTCTCTAAAGGCCTCAGTTCTTTGAGTCCATAATCTCCGTCCCTATGGCACAGCATGAGGAAGATCACGGTAAGCCGTATCAGGACAGTGCCCTGTCCCCCGCGGCCCACACGTCCCCTGCCGCCCCGCATGTCCTCCGTGGTCCTGCAACTCTCCATGGTCATTTTATTCCTGAGGAGTGACTTTCTTCCCCTGCCTCTCTCAACCTAACTGGCCACTAACTTTCAAACATTGCCTCTACTAGCACAATAATGAAGTGATTATTTCTAGCCTGAAGACCTATTTAATCAAGGAAATCTAGTCAACCACAAACAATGGAAACTTCGAAACTGAGTACTGTGTCCTATCAAAAACAAAAAATTCTCCCATTTGGACTGTGGATCAGCACCCAATCAGAGTGCTAAAACTGCTTATAGATATAAAGCACTGTGAATAGGAACTTTTTTTGTAAATTGTTTTTTATTATTAGTACATGTTTGTAAAATATAATGAATACATTTATCATGGGAAATTGTGCATATAAACATCACATTTTAATCCTTATTGTTTCTCCTTCTCTCCTCTATCCCCTGTTCCCTTTCCCTCCATCTGTAGATCCCATTCCCATTTGCAAAACGTCTACCTTCCTGTTTCCCATCACCTCTTACTTCACTCTTTAAACTGTTTATACTTTGGGTTTCTCACACAAATGAAACCATGCAATATTGTAACTTTCTGTGTCTTATTTATTTCATTTAGCATTATTGTCTTAAGGTGCATTCATTTTCCTACAAATGGCTCATATGTATCTTTCCTTATGGCGGAGTAGTACTCCCATTATGTATAAACACAACATTTTCTTTATCCATTTATCTTTCGATGGTCATATATGCCCTTTCCAAGATTTAGCTATTGTGAGTTGCATAAGCATGGATATTCATGTATCATTGTAAAATGATGTCTTTAACTCTTGGGGAAAGATACCTAGAAGGATTCAGTGTTTCTTTTATTTTTTTTTTTTTTTTTGAGCTGGGGATCGAACTCAGCCTAGCACTCTAACCACTGAGCCAAATCCCTGTTTCTATTTCAGTACCTCGGTACCTAGGTCTTTGATTCATTTTTATTTTAGCACAGAGTGAGAGCTTTGGGTCTAGATTCAATCTTGTGCATGTGGATAACAAGTTTTTCTGGTACCATTTGTCAATATCTCTTTCTTCCTACACATGTTTTTGGGCCCTTTGGCAAAGATCAGATGGCTACATGTGCCTAGGGTTGTTTCTGCACCCTGTATTCTGAGGAATAGCTTTTGTAACATTTGTTTCTCTGGAAAACAAACTAACCTAAGCAATTTAATTCAATAGAAAAATTCAAAGCTATGAATATCAGAAAATATACCATTACATGAAAATCTAAAACATTTGATTACCTTTCTTGAGTTAGCAAACTTCAATACAAAGAGCCAGGCATACCTAATAACTTTTGCCTATTATGCACAAATTCCCCTTTCCTGTCCCAACTAAAAATAGGAAAAGAAGCATCTACATCTCCTTCAGATTTATGTATGACTACTTTAAAACAAGAAAGTATTTCAGAATTTAAGTATAAAGCCTTTCATTTAGCATTTTATCAAGTTCTTTTTCCAATCCTCAGAACAATTTTTATCGAAGGCTTTCCAAACAACATATTTCCCTGCTAAATGACTCCAGTGTCAAAGACTAATTAACCTTTTCTCTTGAAATTTGGCAACGATACAGACCTTGTTGCCTCATTGGAAAGTTTGGACCTGTCTCATAACCCTCCGAAATTACTTAAACACTCTCTAAAATGTCTCATAATTATTTTTGACCAAGGCAAAATTAATGAAACACTTAAACTTCCACCCCCAGGGGCCCTAAGTGAAAATCATAATGCAGAGATGTAGAGTAAATCAGAGAGTCTCACTAAGTAAGAAGAATACCAAAGAACTCTGGGACTTGCAGAGTTAATAAAACTCTGCATTCTTATATTTGCATCATGTGAAGTGATCAGAAAACCTTAGTGCCATCAATCTAGGGTCTTTGAGCTGCCAATTTAATGTGGAAGTGTACATTTTTCGAGCACAACATAGGGAAAATTATATTTGGGTTGTCTACCTCAATAAGAATAATGCAGTCTAGAAAGCCATGCACACAGAGGAACCGAAAAATAGGGAGTGACTATCCATTTGTGCTTAAAACTTAATATTCAAGGTACCTTACAACATAGCTGGAGTTTCACCTCATATTGAAATCAAATAACAATCTCGTTCCCAAGTTCTTTTTGGTGGTGAATTATAAACAACTGAAAAAAAAAAAAAAAAAAACCTCTTCCAGGTGCATTTTACTATAAACTCCTCCCCCAAAACAACCTTTTTGATTCTGTAGCTCAAAGTTAGCAGGGATTCTCTAATCTTCTTTATCTTTTCTCATTGGTTAGGCCAGTTGAACCAGAGCTTGTAGGCACAACCTCCTCAAATTTGAACAAATACTTGAATGCAAAGCTTTGGGTTGGATTGCCTCATTAAAATGTTCCCAATTGATTTCTTTTATTGTTCCCTTTTTTGGTAGGCATGGAATGATAAGTACCAAAGAAATAGAATTCCTGAAATAACTAGTAAATCACTTGACAATTGAGAGACCGTTACATGATGCTAAATAGAAACCACAGGAGCTAACGGCTGGAAGCGCGCTGTTCAAAATTACAAACTGAGCAGAGAATTATCTGTTCTGTGGACTTCATACTTCTTTCCCCCATGGCTGCGAGCGATGGCTGACATCGATTCCCCAGAGTCTCAGCCCCAAGGCCCAACCTTTCACTGCAGAAACGAGTTATTCCTTCCGCCATCATTCTTCCTGAGTTAGGAACCGGAGATTTTCGTTCAGGTCCCAGGGTTTCCAGGCCTTGTAGTTTTATTCAGTTGGTGAAATGTAAGAGTTTGTAGAACAATATGACTAGTTATGTGTCAAAACACATACAGGGGCTTAAATAAGAATAAAGATATTTAAAAGGCATTATCTCTCAGGAACATTTTTCTGCTACCAACAAAGGCAGGTATTGTGCAAGCTTGTTGTGCGTAACTGCAAGGAATCACTATTGGAAATGCAAACTCTCAGGCTGCATGGCAGCTCTACTGACTAAACTGCTGCAGTTACAGTTAATATCTCCATTTCCAACAAGTTTCATGGTTAATGCTGAAGTAAGGTGGTTGTTAACTGCATATTCAGTAGAAGCAGAGCGTGAATGGGTGTGGTGCATAAACACACAGAAGCAGTACTTGTGGCAAAGATCCATTGCTTGACCAACCATTAGGCAGACTTTTCATTCTTCTGCCAGCTCCATCTGAGCACTTCTTTGTGTGATCCAAGTTTAGCCAAGAATCCTGCTACATCAGTTCGGCAAGAATTCCCCTACCCACGATATCCAAACCCTCTTCGTCACCGATCGGGTTCCTCGGACTCCACCATTCCCCAGATGTCTGGGCATCCTGGCCTGTCTTCAGAAAGAACTGTGCCATGTCATTTTAGCCAGAACTCCCCCTTCCCCTAATGTTTCCTCTTATTAGTTTTTTTTTTTTTTTTGGTGGTGCCGGGGATCAAACTCAGGCCCTTGTGCTTACAAGGCAAGCACTCTAATCACTGAGCTAAATCCCCAGCCCCTTCTCTTATTAATTTTATAGACATTGACCCTTAAACTGCTCCTCAGCTATAAATTCCCACTTACCCAAGCTCTGTTTGGAATTGACCCCAATCTTTCTCTTTCACAAGACTGCTTCACTGTGCTTTAATAAATATACTGAGTCATCTTTCTTCCTCTAACCCGATGCTGTAGAAAGTTTCTGCAACTTGTTTCGACGGGTGACTTTACCACTGCCACTCACACCTACTACTGTGGGTTAAACTATATAAGCTTCCTCAGCTTCAGCTTCCACATTTGAGAAGTAAAAACAGTCGTCACCACCTCAAACCACTATTTCACGGAGGGTTTTGCACTTCTGGAAATACTCGATAAAAGATAGTTACTATAATTCAGCTGCCCTCTCAATGAACACGCCAGATGACAAACCAGAACAAAAAAATTACTTTGTGCGTTATTCCATGTATGAACACAACTTGAGTGTCTCAGAAATACGAGGCAATTGTGGTTTAAAAGAATGCAGATTCAAATACTGCATTGTTTCTCTGGTGTGAGAAACTGGAAGTGTAAATAAAGACTAAAATGTATTATACTGGGAAAGGGAAGAAAATATCCAAATGGGAAAGGGAAAAGAGGACAAGAGAAATAAGAAATGGAAGGAAAAAATAGAAACAAAGCTTTTGTAAATAAGCTGGGAGGAGGGAGTGAGGGGAGGGGAATGGGAAAAAAAGAAGCAACAAGATATATCATGTACAGGTACAAATCCCCTATGATGAATGTTATCACTATCTACATCTAAAATGTGCCATTAACATAAAATAAATTTAAAAAAAAAAGAATGCAGATTCTTGGGGTTGATTTCGATCAGTGGTAGACAGCTTGTCTAACAAGTGCAAGGACCAGAATTGGTTCCCCAGCACCCCTCCGAAACAGAATGCAGATTCAGAAGTTAAACCATCTGAATATAAACGTTAATGCCACCATTTATTTAAGCAAATTAATTAACATTTATGTCACTTTGTTACCTCCTTTGCAAAACCAGCATAGAATGGCCATAGTAAACGACTACGTAAAAGTCAACAGTTTTGCTCTTATTGCAACAGAAGAACATGGATTCGATGCAGTGACTTATTTTATTTTATAGTTGAAGACAGAAGAAAAAGCATAAATTACTTAACTAAGGATCAATAAAATTTTAGAAAAGTAAATGGTCTGCGTTTTCCGCAAATATGTCCCCTTAACAGAAGAGTTTCATCTATTCAAAAAATCAATAACTCTACTCATCAAAAATTGTATTGCACTTAATAATATAACAACTCATTTCGTACAAGAATTTGACCACTTTGCCCAAGTTTTAGCCAAGTCATTTCATGCCTTCATGCAGGTCACTAAATTG
The DNA here is from genome assembly GCA_004026905.1 of Hystrix cristata. Lineage (NCBI taxonomy): Eukaryota > Metazoa > Chordata > Mammalia > Rodentia > Hystricidae > Hystrix > Hystrix cristata. The sequence goes on from PVJO010002613.1 coordinate 68,922, forward strand.
CCTTCCTGTCAATGGAAATGATTATAACACAGTAAGAATTTTCAGCATATAATAGTATTACACATTTGATAAAATATTTAAAGTCTACTATTTGAAAACAATTAGAGATTTAAACTGACTAAAATTTACTTTAAATATGTAAGAAGAGAAGACTTGGTTAGTGACAAGACCTAAAAATGTTTTTGACTGCAAATCTAGCATTATATTGTGTGTATATCTCAAGTTGAAATAAAATAGAATTGAACTGACATGGAGCAATGAATGGGCAATAAAATGGGGATAGAATAAATGCAGTTAGGAAGAAGCCGAATAGAATCTATATTTTATTCATCCCATTCGTCTCCACAGCACTGTCACTTAATATCAGGATGTCTAACCTAGTTTCTACTTCCAATGTGAGCGAAGACATTCTGCCTCTTGCCGCAGGTTAGATATATTGCTTAAGCAGTGAAGAGTAAGCAAAAATATTCTAGGATGCATCTTCCCAGACTGTTTTGTTTTGGTCTTTGGTCAGAGTCAAAGGAAAACTCAGACAAAAGCATCTCTCTCATTGTTTTCCCTCTCAATGCCCATCGCTGGGCTTAAACACCTGTAAGTCAGTGAGTTTCAGGAAATTCAAATACCCAGCCCGAAGCACGCAAGCCTAATGGAGGAAACAATGGTGCTGTCTGCCAGTCAAAGGAGTTAGCCTCTACAATGGGCATATTCTGGTACAGCCTTCCAAATGAAGATGAATTTTGAATTCTTTCTAGGATAAAATGGAAATCATTTTCATCACTCTGCTCTTTTTCTCTCTAGGCATCAGTTCAATTAATGTCACAATGACTGGTTTTTGTTTTGTTTTGTTTTGTTTTTTGCACCTACTATGGGCTAAACTGTCAACTGAAAGGTGGTCAAGTAATGGTTCTTACACTCAAGGACAGGAAAGGAGTCCGAGATGTACAAAAGCAATTTCAGGGATAGTTACTCTATTCTGAGAGTTGTCCTAATAGCAACTTTGTATTTCAGTCCCGTCTTCATTATAACTCCCCTTACAAACCCTAACTTAGACATCTCACCACCCTGAGAAATTTGAGTACACATAAAACCAAGCATATAAGAATCTCCTCCCTAAAAATTTAATTTAAATGTTTAAAAAAGCTTTCCACAGTGCAAATTTTTACTTGGGGCACTATGATCTTCCCCTCACCCAAGGCCGTCAAGCTAATAGTTTCTCTCTTCATCTATTTTTCTCATTCAATATTCAGTCGTCATGTCTGAACAAATTTTCCCAAGGAATTTACCCAATAAAAATATTTTTCTCTCAATTCCTACTACTAACTGCATCCTATTCAGATTTTTTATATACTCAGAAGTAAAAATGATAGAGATCTGCCTGGCCCGCACCCATGAACTTGGAACCAAATGGCGAAAAATGCAGCAGACACCATCGGAATGGCTGCCTAGTCTTCGGTCACCACCGAGGATCCCAGAGTCATTACTACTCCTGCCTTTTGCGAGGTGCCATTGTTTAGCTTGTACTTTCCTTCTTTGGTCTACTTTTAATAAGTTGTCCTTTTAAAATTATTGATTTCTATTGCTTACAAATACAAGAACTTTAACCAATACAAAAGGAAATAAGACTGAGTTAAATGAATTAAATCAAAACCTAAGAAGAGATAGAGTATCCCCAGGTTTGTAATATTTTACTAAAGCTTATTCAGTGCTTTTGACACAAACAAACTATGTACAGTACCTGGAAGCTAATATTGAAACATATTCCACAGGGACTAAGATAACATTGTGTAAATGAAAGAGACTCTCACTGGGTCACTTAAAAACATTTCTCTTTTTCTGCTCCAGGGTAAAAATGGGTTATCTAACCACGTGGAAACCAGGACAAAATATGCCTCAAGATCTCACCTTTAGTTTTAATTATATACCCACTAAATTGAACATTGCTTTTAAGTCTCTCCATACACCACCAGAGGCCCTAGGAGGACCTGTGTTGAGGATGTAAGCACTTAAAAGGCACAACTTTTGTTTTAAATTAGTAGTATCATTATGCATTTTGTTGCTGTTAAAGTCTAATCATTTCTAAGAGTGCCAATGAATGCTAAACCAAACATTTTGCTATGGTTTAGATCTAGGATATCCCCTCAAAGTATCATGTTCAGAGGTAGGGCCTGGTCACAAGAAGCAAGCATTAGGGATGTGATTTGGCAGGATGCATTTTGCCTGGGTCCTCCCCCTCCTTTTTCTGCTTCCTGGCCATCCTGCCTTCTGCCACACCATTTCTGTCTTGGAGCTAGCTGACCATGGACTGAATCCACTGAACCCATGAGCCAAAATAAGCATCTCCTCCTTTAAATCACCATGGTGGCTATCATATTTTGTCCCAGTGATGGGAAAGTGACTAATACCCATGTCAAGAAATACACTAACTGCCACAAATTCACAAGGAAAATATTAAGCACTGAATATTTCTCAGATCTAACCCCCTTGTCACTGACTGTCACTCACCACACCTGCTCCACTGTATCAAATTTCAACATCTGTGGGGTTGCCCATCTTCCACAAAAATCTCCCATTCATTCATATTTTAACTTGTTTTAATCTGAGAAGCATATATGAGGCAATGAAGTATAATCAGCATAAAAATAGAAAACAATTATTTTATTAATGACAAATAATTATTACATTGGTGAATGGAATAAAAAAGGTAGAAGTTACTATCAGAATAAATAAAAGTAGAGCTTATTATCCTAACAGGAATGTCTCAGAACACTTAACTGAGGAAATTATATTAAAGTTGAGACCTTAGAGATGGGCTTCTCCAAACTTACTCTGTCCAAACCATTTTTCCTGACATTACCAGACTAATGTTTAATAGAACTTTCAACATTTTTCCTATGTTCAAAATCTCTTCCTACTAGGAAAATAATTAAACTGAAGAGAGTTACCACTGGGAACCACTAAAATAGGTAATCTCTAGCGGCTCAGAGAGATCTAAAGCTTCTATGATTATTTTTCACCATTTGTATAATGTTCCACCTTTGGGAGTCCTGCAATTTCTTCGATCTCCCTGATATATTTTTATGTAAGAAAAGTTGCCAAGACATGAATATGGCTCATTCCATTTTAAAGAAAATAAGCAACAACTTAGTGTAAGTGTTTGTTTTGTGATAGGAATTTATGAGCATAGGAAAATATACCAAGCTCTTTACAATACTTGCCTAAAGCAAAGAAAGAAAACAGGAGGGCACAGAAAAGAACTAGAAAGACTGTCAAATAACTGAAAAATATCATGGTTTAATTTTAAGGAAAAAATTCAAATGGATATTCATCTATACTTTGCCTACAAGTCTCCAAAAATTGAAGAGTAGCTATTTTGAACTTTACCAAATAGAAACATCACAGATAAGTGACAGTGCCGACTGACTAGGTGACGAGATAGTAATAATTGTTGTCACTGGTGTCTGCTTTCCTTTTTAGGACTATGTTTGCAATTAAGTAATGTTTAAATTTTTGTGATTTTTATCTACGATCCCTGTTATCCACCTTCAAAAGCTGTCTTTAATTCAGCTAAACCCTCTCTCTTCCATCAATTTCCCACTACTGCCCAAGTGAACCCACCAGGCACTTTTTATCAGGAACCTTCAGCCCGTACAGCTTTTGTGATAGATATCAAGGTGTGGTGGCCGCGGGTGGCAGAGGAGAGAGCAATGAAAAATTTCTTGATTTCTGCTATGTGGCAGGCAGTGTTCTAGGTACTTTTATTTGTAAATCTATTTAGTCCTTTCAATAATGTGAAAATAGAAATATGGTTACCTTCTCTCTTCTACAAATAAGGAAACAGGTAAAGTCACTTTCTCGAGTTTACAGCACAAAAGGGGAATGTCGATTTTCACACAGAACAGGCTCATTATGAAACCCTTTCTTTACCCAGAAGGCATTGTCCTCTACCTTTCCATGCCCATCTTCCATGAGTTCCTCAGGGGATTCTTCAGCCCTTCCATTCATGTTGGACTACTTGTATTTTCTAGTAGAGGCAATTCTTTTCTCTTGCCCAAAATCCCCTTCCCAAACTTCTATTCTCTTACTCTTCTTCCTCCTCTTCCTTTTCTCCTTTCACCTCATCCTTCTCCTCTTCCCCTTCCTCCTCATCCTTCTCCTCTTCCCCTTCTTTTCTTTCTTTCCCTGTCATTTTAGAATGTACTGCTCACATTCACCTGTATATTAAGCAAACTCCTTATTTGTTCACTGAAACTCAGGCCAGCTGTACTCTCCCACAAGCCATCCTAAAATAACATCTCCGCATAGACTCAAGAGCTTCTTCCGTATTCCCATTATGCCAATTTTTAGACTTCTATTGTGACACTTATCACTGCCATGATTACTTGGTTGTTTAGCCACCAGCTCACTAACGCTACCCTTCCCCACCACAACTATGAGTCATGTTAGGGAAGAAAACATAATGCACTCTTGGTCACTTCCACACCTACCACAAGACCTCAAAGAGAGAAAAAGCTTAATAAATGCATACCGAATGAATCGATCAATCAGTTGTTCCCTAGAGTTTAGTGTGAGACTCTGGAGTAATTTAAAGAAGACATGTGAGAGGATAAGAAACAATGAACATGATAATGTGGCCTCTGTTCACAGAAGACAGCAGACGACAAGTTAACTGTCTGAGGGAGGTTTCACATCATCAGCTGTAGAGTACAGTTTCAGAGAAATGAGCTTTGCATGCAGCACATGTAGGAAGTGAGCTTCACCCAGTGCTGAACAGCTGTTATCTTTGGTGTAGCATAAAATCTACAATTGTGTGTACGTCAAAAATGACCCATGTAGAAAACTGACGATGACCAGAAACACCTTGATTCTCATCTCTATGTGAAAGGGAGACCGGTCCCCAAATAAAAATTAATTTCATACAAACTGATAGATAAGAACTTAGAGTTGAATTTCAGGAAATAAGTTAGAAATATAACACTTTTCATTCTATCAAATTTGGTACGTTTGGGTGACTGGGTCACAAGCAACACAAAACAATGCTCAATAATCTAAACGACATACAATGAAACAACATACTGCACAGAAGGACCAGCCCAACAATATGGCCTTCAGAACCAGAACTACTGAAGCTCTGAGGTTCTAGGTAAGAGGAGCCAATAGCCTTTGTCAAAGCTTCTTCAAGATGAATCCAGTCCAATCATTTTCAGTTTTTTTCCTTACTCCACCTGACAAAGCATCTGATTGGCTGAGTGTAGTCATGCGTCCACAAATTGGCTAAGGGACAAATATTGGTGTAACTTCACGGACAGTCCCAGCAAGAATGCAATAAAATAAAAATGACAAGTTTCCCATAGAAATATCAGGGTACAGAAATGAGAAAATGAAGAAACAGATATACAGATTCTGTAGCAGCCAAAATAGCATATCCACTACTTACTCATGCCCATACTTTTCGTTATAGTGTTTAGAATGCTTATACTCCACGGAAACAGAAAATTGTATTTGTATTGTACCCTCATCGCTAGAATATTATCTGGTGTGTGATAAGAATTCAATAAGTATTAGTTAATTTAATACTTCGTCTCTGAGTTATACTAGTTAGATTTCTGGTGGATCCAAGAAGGAAAAATGTATACATTTGGTAAACTTTGAGTAAAAGCAAAAGTTTGGAAAAGAATCAAAGCCAGAAGAAGACTCTACATGAGACTCTGAATGGACAGCGAGCATAGCAAAGGTCCTGAAGTTTATAAAATATAAATAGCAGAACTCATGCAGTGGCAAGACATGTGAAAGATGGAGGGTAGGAAGTAATATCCACTGAGTCCCTACATCCTGACTGCTGTTTGCACATTTTATAAGCTGTCTCATTAATATGGTGCACCAAAACTTCAGGGAATGTTAAAAAAGAAATGACTGTCACAGAACATGGACTTTATTTACTGCCTAGTGAAGTGTACAACTGGCCTTTGACCTAAGATAGCCTCCACTAAACAAACATTTGCTTTGCACAATGGGGCCACTGGCTCTGACGAAAACCAAAAGGTCAGCATTGCTGGTCAGAGGAGCATCATTACACCCCATCCCTGCCCTACTTTCAAGCACACCCATTCCAGGAAAAAAAAGTGCCCAGCACTTATAGGTGCCAACGTGAGCCTTCTCTCTAGCGTGGATAGATAATCCAACCAGCTTACCTTCGTGGGAACTGCCCTGTCCTCTAATCTCTAACGTGGGTGGAGTCCAGCTCTCTGTCCTAAAACACGGCTGGTTTCAGGTAGCAGAGACGCTGTCTCCAGGTGGTTCTTTATGCTGACATTTAATCTCTATGCTATCTAGTTTATGCTTACTGTACAGGCGATAAGACAGAAACTCCAATAAAAGAGCTGCTCAGTATTTCGCAGCTAGTTACTTTCAGGCCAGGACTTTAACTTGGCTCTCCATTTTCCAGTTCAGTTCTTTTCTATTCCAGAGTTTGCTCAGATTCCAGGGTAGCTTTAAGGTGTCCTTCTCATAAGACCCAAGAGACCAAAATCACGGGTTTTATGTAAGAATTTTTAACTTTGGGGCCCAATTTTTTCTATTTAAGGCCTCGCCAACATGATGGTATATTCCTTCTAATTATCTAATATGGTAATGAGGTCCATGAACCCAAGAAGTAGCATCAAATGTCTGCTGTGATCGCTTGAGATTTATGATAATGGAAACACATCAGCCATCCAAATAGGAAAGACCTTGGTGTGTGAGTCAACAGCACCCTCTGGTTGAGAGAAGCCAAGGGAAGCAACAGAGACTTAATAGTTCACAATACTGGAAAATGTTATGGTTTCAGAGTATCTCACTCCTATTTGAGGTTCAAAAATCTTTGGAGTGGAAATATAATTCCTTTTGTCTCTTCTTTTTATTATATCAATCAATTTTCTTAATTTTACACAACAAATTCCTCTCTTAGCTAGTTTAAGTAGCAAAAGAATGTTCTAAAACAGTAGCATCCTTGAATATTCCAAAATATGAACCCCCAAAAATTCACAAGTGATGAATTATACTTCACCAAAATTTAGAACCAGGTCTAGTGACTCATGCCTGCAACTCCAACACCCTGAGAGACTGAGCAAGGAAGGTCACACACTCAAGCCCTGCCTGGGAAATTTAGCAAGACGGTGTATCAAAATAAAAAATAAAAATTAAAGAAAGAATTAGAGGTGTCATTCAGCACGTAATTCAGTTCAAATTCTTAGTACCACAAATAATAAAATTAAAACTCTGCATTTCCAAGCACAATTAAGAAAGTGAAAGTAAGACAAACACTAACAAGAAAATATTTGCAAATCATAATATTGGGAAAAGATTTAAATCTAGAATAGATCAAGAACTCTTTCAAGTAAATAATAAGGCAAATAGCCTAATCTTAAATTGACAGAAATATTTATATAGCTATTTCACCAAAGAAGATGAGCAAAGTGGTAATAAATACAAGCAAAGTTGTTCAACATCAGTCACCAGGAAAATGCAAATTAAAACCAGAATGGGTTACTATTTGATGCCCACTAGAAAAATTATAATCAAAAAGACAAATAAGGAAGAGGGAGGAAAAACCAAGATACATCATGTACAGGTACAAAATAAATATGATGAATATGATCACTATGTATACAATGTACTAATACATGTTCTTGGTAAAAAGTAAAAATTAAAAATTAAAAAATTAAAAAGACAAATAATAATAAGAATTGATGAAGATACAGAGAAGTCAGAGACTTCATATGTTGCTAGTGGGACTAGAACAAGTATAGTTGCTTTGAAATTAGTTTGCTAGTTTCTTAATAATTAAACATAAATTTATTATATAATCCAATAATTCTACCCCCAGGTATCTGAGAAATGAGACCAAAAAAAAAAAAAAGTTTTCACAAAAATGTGTATGCATGTATCCATAGAAACAGTATCATAATACCCCAAAGGTAGAAATAATCTGAATACCTGGATAAACAAAATGTAGTGTATGTATACAAAGGGATACTATCCAGTCACAAAAAGAAAACAAACTAGTGATAAATGCTATCAAATAGATAAACCTGAAAACCTCATCCTAACCAAAAGAAGCCAGATACAAAAGGCCACATATTGTCTGATTTCAGTTAGATAAAATTTCCAGAAGAGTCAATTCTATCAGGCAGAATGTAAATTAGTAACTGACTGACTTGGAGGTGGAAACAATGATTGACTATAAAAGGCCATGTGTTCTTTTGGGATTGATAGAAATGCTTTAAAACTAAATAGTAGTAGTGGTTGCATAACTTTATGAATTACTAAAAGTGAATTGGGTTGTACATTTAAAAGTAGTTGGGTTGTACATTTCAGTGAATGGTTATCATGGTATACACATTCTAATTTAAGACAATAAATTACAATTTAATAAAGTTCTTTAAACAAAGGATATGACTTCAGGTTTGACTAAGATCACGTAAGAGGGACTGGATACACCTTTCTACATGAAAGATGTATATGTATATATCTACATATATATATAACGACTGCTTTTCAAGACTCAGAAAAGCAGGCAGCCAACTGAAAGCCCCATAGACCGGATACAAATGAGGGGTGTGACTGTTGCATCTCAGTGTCTTGAAGACTTTTCAGGCCTTGGCTAAGGGAGAGGATACTGAGACAGATTCCAGTGGACACGCTAAGTTTCATGGTCTCATAACATGAGGCCATGAACCCAGGCAGCAAAAACAGCCAGAGTTCCTAATAGAGGATCATAGTACAGTGAACTATATAGAGAGAACTTTGGAGCCACACAGAGAGTCATTCTCCAGCATTCGGCATTGCATGTAAGGAGCTTTGCAAAGCCAGGAACCACCTGAAAGGATTAGAGGGAACACTGAGACTTAAAATCTTCATAATTCACAGGATATTGCCACCCAAGAAATCACAAGAGCAAGACTCAAAAGGATGAAACTGTCATCAAGTAACTTAACTGTGTCCTGGAACAAATTCCAGAAATATTTAAATACAAAAATCTCTAACACCAAGTAAATCACAATGTCTGACATCCAATCAAAAATTATTAGGCATGCAGAGAAGCAGGCAAATATGACTCATAATATGGGGAAAATATCAAACAATCAAAACTGACTCATAAGTAACACGCATATTCAAATAAGCAGATAAGAAAATTAAAACAGTTACTCTGTTTATTATGCTCAAACAATTAAGTAGAAGCATGAAAGTTATACAAAGAGATAGGCATTGAATTTATGGAAGTGAAACCTATAATGTCTGATATGGAAAATCTACAGGATGAGATTAACACCAAACATTAAGAGAATAAAAGATCAAAGAACTCAAAGACATAGCAATAAAAACTCTCTGAAGTGAAACATGGAAAGAAAAAAGAACTTTTACAAAAAATGAACAAAGCACCAGTAAGTTGCCAGAAAATTTAGATGGATTAACATATAATACTTGGAGACCCCAAAAGAGAAGTTTCCAAGAAACAAAAAATATGCAAAACGTGGTGGTAGAAATTTTCTGAATTGTCCAGGATGCCACAAGAGACAAAGCTCTCAATAAAACAAGCTGCAGACAAGACATCCACGAGTTACTCATTTTTGAATACTCCCTACTTGTCCAGAGTAACTTTCCACCATGTCTCTCTCTCTCTGTCTGTCTCTCTCTCCCCCTTCCCACCTTCAAATAAATTGTCTTCCTTTATTTAAAAAAAAGAAATTTTCTGAATTGAAGGTAAATTATAAGCCCCTAGTTAAAATATCTCAATAATCTTCCAGCACAAGACACATAAAGCAACTCACACAAAAATCAAGATAGCCAACTTGCTCAATACCCATGATAAAAAGAAAAAAAAATCTATAAAACAGACAAAAAAGGAAATATTATATAGAAAGGAGCCCAGAAAATGATGATAACATATTTCTCCTGAAAAACAATACAAGAGAACAGCATATTTAAACTACTGAAGTTAAATCTGTCAACCTACAATTCTGTAATAAAAAAAACTAACCAAAAAAATACAATACCACATATTGACGAGATTCTGGAAAGAATGGAATTCATATTATGCTGTTGGGAAGGTGAAATGTTATAACCACTTTGATGAATACTTTGGAAATTTCACAAAAACCTTAATATTATACTTATGATGTGATCTACCCATTCCATCCCTTGATTTTTACCCCCTGAAAATGAAAGCATATATCTCTAGGAAGACTTGAAAGCTAGCATCATCAGGTTTATTTTTAATAGCTAAAACCTAAAACAAATTCAAATACCCTCATGTGCACACAAAAGAGCAGTTCAAAATACTGCAGTACATCCACACATTGGAACACAACTCAGCAAAGAAAAAGTGTACTATTGATTGCTACACACAGCAATATGGATGAATCTCCAAAAAATATGTCCGATGAAAGAAGCTGGACAAAAATACTATACGATTTAATTTTCATAAAATTTTTTTCATAAAATTCTATGAATTCAAATACGTCTGTAACAACTGGATTAGCGAGCTGTTCACTCCTGAAAATACTTGAGATTGGATATCTTTATGAATTAAAGAGGTTTATTTAGCGTAGACTTTTGGAGGTTTTAAGGTTCAAATAGCATGGTGCAGGCTCCAGTGAAGGCCCCATGGCAAACGGAAGGACCACATGAGGGAGGAAAGGATCACGAGGCAAGACCAGAAGCCAGAGATGCTGGCTCACTCTGGCAAGGACTCTTTCCCAAGGGTTGCCCTCCAAGGGTGGTACCACTCGTGAGCTAAGCACTTCCCACCAGGCCCAAACTCCCACCACCTCTTCCTCACCACGCTGTGGAGCAAGATTCCAATACATGGACCCTTGAGGACAAACTGCAAACTATAGCAGCTGCAGAAATAAGGGTCAACTAGGGACAGGGAGAATCTGTAGCAGGAAAACTTTTTTTAAAAAAGCATGAAATTTTAGTTTGGAGACTAATAGAAAAAATGTGTGCTAGGAGCAAATTTAGAGGTGGAGTAATGAGTTGAATTTGGCAAATTTATGTTTGAAGTTCCTGTGAATCATCCACATGAGAAAGTTCAGAAATTTTGGGCTGGAATGTAGAGATCTTGGAATTATTGGTTTTAGTTCTCAACGTTTTTTGCCTAGAGCTTAGACCTAGGGCACTGCACCTGGTAGACAATCGCTGTACCATTAAGCTCTATTATTTGAATTCATTTTGAGACAAGGTTTCACTGCATTGCTCCAGCTGTCCTCAAACTTGTGATCTTCATCCCTTAGTTTCCTGTGTAGCTCCGATTACAGATCTCTACCACCTTAGATTTGAAAGAAAGAAAAATAAATACCAGAAATTCAAACAAGATAGAAACTTAGTTCTCTATTCTTTCTGATAAGTCTAGATGTAGAGCTGGTACAAAACTTCACAGAATCAGTGAACAAGCTCCTTTTCTTATTTGGCTTCTTTTCCCAAATTTCTCTCGTGGTGGAAGAGGGATGCTGGAGCTTCAGCCATCATATCCATGTTCCGCTCAACAGGAGAAGAGAAAACAGGAAACAGCGTAGCCTGCCTGGTAGAGACACTTCCTATAAATTTCATGTCATTTCCACCTCCATCCCATTGGCCAGAACTTAGTCCTCGGCCAGCCCTGTCTACAAGAATGGTTGGGAAATAGTCTTTCTTCTAATCATCTACCTAGATAAATATTGTGATTTATTTTATTGTGAAAAAAGGAAATCCCATGTTGGGTAATAATATTTAGCATAAATAAGTCCTTAAGACAAATTAGTATTTGGCATAAGTACCTAGAATAGATAAGTGCTATCCCTCCCACTAAAGCCTTAAGTGATAGTAATAGCATCACCATTATAGGAGTCATGGGAAAGTCAGTCTACTTTATAAGACAGAAGATCATTCACAGTCTCTGGTGCCTTACCGCTTAGGACGAATTACTTTGTAAGACACACAGATCACAACATACTGAAGTGTGAGGACAGCATGAGTACATAGAACCACATCATGATAACAGCCACAATATAACCATCAACAGCCTACAGCCCACGTTTCATAGAGGCAAATTAACAGACTCCAGTCAATGGATAACACATATAACATCCTTGTTATGACACATAATAATCTGAAATTATAAGAGTGGTTTATGTTACTGATAATGCAAAACTACCACTTTGGACAAGTACTTGGTTGGCTAGTTTGAAATACCACACAGCCAAGAGGGTGGCTTTTGACAAATAAAAGTATTGAAAATTTTTATGCTGTTTTATGGCACATATTCCTCTAGAAGAAACTCAAAGGCCATATATTCATTTTAGTCAGATATAAAAAGAGGAGAGAAGGGAAGAAAATTGTAAAAAACATCAATGAGGAAGGGAAAAGGCTAAACCGTGTAAATGGAATAACCACTATTATTTTCCTCTGCCTTTACCTCGACAATAAAAGGTTCCTGCGGAAGCTCCTGATTTATGGTCCTCCCAGGCAGTCCCAGCTGAACAAAGCCTGATTGATTTCCTCAGACCCAAGGTGGAGCAGTTCAAGGCCACGAGCAACTGCAGCTCACACCTCTGTTGGTGGGTATCTATGAAATCAATTTGACCCAGATCAAATTTATGAATGAGGCTGATGATGGCCTGCCCACCTTATCTCCAACAAATGGAAACTTGTACGTTACAAGAAATCATACACGGGAGCGCACCCTGGACTTCTGACCCAGGCATGTGCTAACCTTCTGATTTGGAGACGTTAAGACTCTCTTTGAAGATTATGCACCAATAAAGTACATTAATCTTTGATACAGCCAAACTTTTAACTGCCAAGAACAGAGCTATTATAGCAAGACTAGAAGGAATTAGGTAGAAAAGTCCAGTGTATTTCTTCCTAGAGTTTCCTTAGGTTAACATTATTAAGAAAAGGACACTACATGTTCTTTTATGAGATATTTTCTTCTTCGTGAAATATTGAAATAAAAAAACAAAATATTATAAGGCAAACATGTGTACAAAAAATATAGGGACATAGAAAAGAGTAGAGAAAAAATTGGTGCCATGGAGATATAATAATTTATGCATAAATAGGGGGCAAAAAACAACATCAAAAAGAATGAAATCTAATAATAAGTAACTGATTGAAAGAAAAAGAAAAGCCCAACATCAAGAGAGTAAAGGAAAGAATTGGAAATATATTGGAGAAACAAAGAAAAATCCTTCTTAACTCTAAGGCTTATGTGTATCATTTACAGCTTCCTGGAAGAGGTGGACTGAGTTAAGTTTTGAAAAATGAGGGATAGAAGGAAAAAATGGAAACAACGCTTTTGTAGATAAGGAGGGAGGAGGGGTGAAAGGAGGGGAGGGGAATGGGAAAAAAAAAGAAGCAGCAATACATATCACGTACAGGTACAAATCCCCTATGATGAATGTTATAACTATGTATACCTAAAATGTACTATCAAAATAAAAGTTAAAAAAATAAAATAAAATAAAGGAAGACAAGGAGGAGTTGGCAAGGAGCTTAGCATACGTAAGGATGAAAAGTGTACCACAATCCATCTAGGTAACCCAACGCAAAGCAGGCAGCAGAGTGGTAAAGGTAGAGAGGGAGTTCGGACTCCAAAGATGGTGAGTTCTGTTTTGGTACCATTCGACTTTACCTGCCTGTGGCTAATCAGAAGCAGTCAGGAGGCAATTTATTGGTGAATCTGAAATTTGGCTTTATTCACGATGCAATGACTCACATAGAACAAGACTAGAGAAATTCTTTAACTGAAGGATTATGTTGGCATGAAGAGATTTGTAGAGAATTAATGAAACCACAATGTACAAGTGAGAAAAATATGCAAAGCATGACACATACCCCAGACTGTAAAAGATGTCAGTTACGAGTCTTGTCTGTAGTCCTTCCTCATTAAGGAGCTGATATGGACCCTCCACCAGCGTGGCTCCAGGAACGGCTTCTCTACCAGCCTCTCTGTGTTGTTCCAGGCATAGCCCATTATTGCCCTGGCCCATTGGCTTTGATGCGGTGTTATTAGAGCTTATTTCTAATCTTGGGTTTTGTGTACAGAGTCATAAAGTCTGAATACTGAGTACATCTTCATCAACTCCCTTGAATGTCTGCCCAGTGAGTCTGCTGTATACAATCTGAGCCTTCTGGCTCTTGAACTCTCTGGAGATTACCATTCTTCCCTAGCAGGGCTATGCTCCATTCTTCCCTTTGGCAACTGCAGTTACTTCATGAGATGTCAATGGAAGGGCTCTCAAAGCCCTACTGATGCAATGAGTTGCTAGATTCTAACTCAGTCGGAGGACAATTGCTATTTGCATTCTTCATGCCCGCAGAACAAGAATTACCTTTAAGAACATAAAGTCCTGGACAGTTGGTTTTCTCTTTCCATGAGCTTTTTGTTGACCAAAAGAAGTTAAGGTGTGACTTAAGGGAAAAAGCTCCCAAACGCTACAGTATCTGTAAAGAATTGCATATATATTGGCTCCCATTCTTGTCCCTTAGGTAAGCGGATCAGGGAAAAATAGACAAGGATTATCCTTCCAATTGCTTGCTTCCTAGACTTATTTAGATTTGTGTCAACACTGAATGATGCCAAACATAATTATTGTTTCGCCGATAAGAAATACGCACGCAACAGTATGGCTAGATCCTCCAGAATGGGGAAGAATTGAATGTGAAGTGTCTGTTCAATCTTTACCAAAAGAAGAATAACTACATTAGTACTAATTAACACTCTCCCCTAAATGATTATCCAAGTGTCTCCGTGCAAATCCTGTCTTTCTATGTGACCCTAATACGTAACCCTTTAGAATCTGCTTGTAGCATTAAATGTACTGCCTCTGATTATTTGGACTCAGGGGCTTGGCTCGGCTACCTAACCCTACTTACCTAACCCTGTTTTCACTCAGTTTTCTCATCTGTAAAACGTAGGTAATAATATGATTTAACACAGGACACTGATGTGAGGAATAAATGATATGACACATCAAGTGCTTAAAGCTACACATCTAGGAAGCACTTGGATACAGGAAGCACTAAATAAGCATAAGTTTTTAATGCAAAATAGACTTTTTTTTGCATAGTTTGGAGTTTTTTGGTTGGTTGGTTGGTTTTGTTTTCTAATGAAGTTCGGGAACTGATGCTGCCAGATGGAAAGCAGAGAAAGGCAAACAAGAGATCTTTACGGGTGGACACACACCACGCTCGGTTCCCTGTTCCAAGCAGTGATCCGCGTGTCTGTGTCACGTGGGAAGAAGAAAGCACAGTGGTACATCCTGGCATGGAGAGCATGCCTCTGTCTGAGCCACAGGCAGCTGGGCTGGAACAGAGCCAGGGAAGGAAAGCAAGCCCTTTGAAAAAACAAATCACAACACATCTTTCCATTTTAACAATCCAGGAAAAAGAGGCAGCTTTATAGAATAAACAGCAAATGTGCTTTGAGATCTTCCAATGAAAAGGAGCAGAGCGGCGCACCCTATTATTGTAGAAACCCCTACTTATGTGTACATTCAAAGCTTTGGCCCTCGCCCGAATTCCAGTACAAAGAGGAAGGATTTGGGCTGTTTTTTCCAGATAGGGCATAAAATTCTGTCTTTCTTCCTGGATTTGGCTGGTGCTACTTCAGCTATTAAGAACAAACGTAACATTGCAGAGGAAGCCCATTAATAAGAATGTTCCTGTTGTAACCTGAACACAGTCACCATTCTAAGAATGTCACATGGGAATCATGTTTAGATTCCTTACATTTTTACCAACCATGAAAGTTGCAAAATAAAATTTAACCACCGTTAGTTTATTATAACCAGATGATAGTGCTGAGAGGCAGAAGCCAACGAGAGAAAGAGAAAGGAGAAGAGAGACCACCAATATAGAATAAGAGAAAGACAGAGGAGAGGGAAAGACAATGTACCTGCTAGAAGTAGGAGGGAAAAATCTGAATATGTATGCGTGGGATTTACTTTCTGTCTCCCCTCAGATGCTAGAACTTTTACTTAATGAGTCGCTATCAACTTGTCAAGCAAAACAGCTGCACCTTCTGAGCTGAAGTGTCACTGTCTCCGCGAAGCTTCTACTGAGGGTCGCAAGCATGTTGCACCGGGAAGCCAAGAATCCCAATAACCAGGCTCTTCTCCCGCCCAAGAATTGCCTGCGCCATCTAGTGGCGGCACATAATATAACCTCCAGCAGACGGGCTTCTGCCTTACCGCGGGGAGGCGGACTCCAGAGTCACAGTGTCCGGACTAGCAAGGCCTCAGTGAAACCCGCGGTCTCCACCGGGGCTGCGCCAAAGAATCACACGAAGGGCTTTTAATAGCACATCAGTGCATGGGGCTCGTGCCAAATTAGAGAAGTCAGAGTTTCCAGTAGTCAGGTCCAGGGAACTGGAGTTGTTCTTTGTTTTTTGTTTTGTTTTAAGTGCAGAAAGTGGGGAGGGGTCACTTCATTCCCTAGAGGAGGAGGGGTGGGAACTAAGAGCATCCTAAACCAGAGAGGAAACCGAGTCTCCAGAGAGTGGAGACCAGAGGGAGACAAAGGCATCGCCCCGGCCCAGGAATTGTGTCTTCCCTTTAGAGTGGAGCTGTTTTGACCTTTTGTTTTCTCTCCTCTGTCCAGAAATCTGCATCCAGTTTTTCCAAACTAAATTACCATATGCAAGCGTAACTTTTTTTTTTCTTTTGCCGTGTATGCGGGGTGGGAGGGTCTGAGGATTGAACCCAGGGCTTCTGCACTGAGCTACGTCCCTAGCTCTTCTCATTTATTTTGAGACAGGATCTCACTAGGTCACTACGTTTCTCAGGCTGGGTTCGAACTTGAAATCTGCCCGCCTGAGCCTCCCAAGTACCCGGGATTACAGGGGTCCACCATCAGGACCAGCGCAAGCTAGAATCTTCAAAGGATGCTTTTCGTCACGGATGAATGAGGGTATCTGGGGCATTTCTATTACATCACACATACTGCATTTATTAACATTTTCAAAAGTAGAGAAGTGACACTTTAGCTCAGAAAGTGCGGCTGTTCTGCTTGATAAGGTAGTAGAAACTCAGTAAGTTCTAGATGCACAAATTCTACTGGAATTGAGAGGTATAAGGATGAATTCTTAGCCAGGCATTAGGAGGCTGAGGCAAGAGGGCCTCAACCTGAAGGCCAGCCTGGACGACTTCACGAGACCTGGCTCAGGATAGAAAACTATAAAGTACTGGCACTTGCCTAGCACATGTGAGACTGTGGGTTCAATACCCAGTACATGAAAAAACTGAATTCTTATTTATAATTTGCCTCACCTCCAAAAGGATTTGAAACAAAAGTTGATATAAAACAAGACTCTTTTAATTTTAAATGAGTGAAGAAAGTGATCAAATAATAAGATGAAACTAGGAAGAGTGAACCTGAGGAATATATTTCTCAATTAGATCTTACATGTATTTGGTTGAGCTTATTGGAACTAATGAAAAGGAAAGGAGAGAGAGAATCAGTTCTGAGATTTCCCATCCCTATTTGGTAGAAATAGACCAGCTGCTCAATAGAGGAATAGTTTACCTCTGGCAGAAAACAAGTGAGATCAATTAGTCACAATAGTATCAGGTGGTGACAAGTGCATGAAGGAGAATAAAACAAAGCAGAACAGAGTTTAAACATTAAGTAGTAGAGACAGGAAAGACACTCATGCAAAGGTCAAGTGCCACACCGCACAGCTATCTATTGCAGGGACAAACATCCTACAGTCATCGTCGAATGGAAAGGCCAAGCCACAGCTGCGCAGAGAGCACGCCAGGCATGTTTGAGGAACAGTAGGGAAGCTAGACTGAGTGTAGACACAACTCGGGTCACATTTTATTGAGATTACGTCAGTTTTCTGTTCAGAATCCTCCGATGATTTCCTATCTCACTGTGACAAATAGCCAACGTCCGGGCAGAAGTCTGTAGGGTCCTACATTATCTGGCCTCCAAGACCTCATTATCTTTACCTCCTGCCAAGACACATCAAGTGCCGCCATTCAGATCTTTGTGCCCAGGGGCTTCTTAAGAGGACCGGTTTTCCTCGAGTTTATTCCTATGTTGACTCTTACTTGTGGCCAAAACAAGAGAGACAGTTTGAATATTCAAGGACATCTGAGGAGCAGAGGCAAAGAATGTTAAGAACAAGATGATGGCTCCCCTAGACTGGGAAATTTTTCTGAGAAATGGTGGGGGGAGCAGAGGCAGAAAGATTTGTTTCTTCTAAGGCTCTGGGGACACTGAGACACATGCAGTGTTCTTTCAATTCTTCAGACAGCAAAATGTGGACTAGGAAAGCGGACCAGTCTCTTGTGCAGACCCCAGCACCAGGGGGACATGCCATAGATACTTCTGCTACTTTGGCTGTGGTTGGAGCTTTTGAGTGAGAAACATATTAAGACATGGTCCGAGAAATTTTGATACAGGAGAAAGAATATTTTGATGACAATATGATCTTAACATTTGAGAAATAATAGGAATGTTTCGAGTGTCTCAACAATTTGCCTTTATTTTGCAGAAAGAAAGAAGGGAACAAAGGAGGAAAGGAGACACTTATGGTAGCCTTCCCTCCCCACATACACACACATGTACTCACCTGCACACACACACACACACATACGTGCCTATACTCACACACATACATACTTAGCTACACCTCAAGCAGCTAGTAAATCCTGTGCTCAGTGACAAAGAAGGAGGCAAAAAAATGAAAGTTGTTTGCTAAACACTTCACACATTCTGTTCCCGAGAGTGTAAGCCAAATTTGGGAATGGGGAAATAAAAGATTATCTCACATAGATTAAATGTGCAAGACAGAAACATAAAAGGAGAAAGATTTTCCCTGGATTCTTTGGGATTCTCCTCAACAGGCAGGGACAGAGAGGAAGAAAATGCTGTGTGTGTTGCTAGGAGTCTGTATTTTCTACCATGAGGAGACAGGTTGGAGAAAGAAGAGGTTTGGACTGTTTTCATTTAAAATTTTGGTATTTTCTTTGTTGTGGATTTTTTTAGGGATTAATTCAGGTTTTGGTGATTTTACATTAAAATAGCATTTACATGAGCACTGGATTTTGTGGCCCCTTAGTCCTGGTCCTAGGCCTGAGTAGAAGCAGAAGTTTTGCATGAAGATCCCAGCTCCAAGCAGACCACACACCTGGACCGAAGATGCCCACTAAGGGGATGCCAGGCACCTCTGAGCAGAGGTGACTTACAGATGTCACTTTGATCCCCCAAATTTTTCGCTGTTCAAGAACTTTCAATTATGGGATTGAGTAAATCGTAAGAATGACTTTAGGAAAATTGAAGTGAAATACATGTGTAGGAAATACCCTACACATGTACCCTCTGACCACAGAGCCTTGTAGAAACCCAGTAACTGCAGAGCCCAACCCTGAACCCCACCTCGCCACCCACCCACGCACCCCACCCTACTCCACCCCCATCTTCCCAATCTTCCCTTCTTATGTGGCTTTAAAACTGAGGAGACTGGGCTGAGGATTTAACTCAGTGGTTAGAGTGCTTGCCTAGCAAGCACAAGGCCCTGAGTTCGATCCCCAGCACCAAAAAAAAAAACAAAAAAAACCAAAAAACTGAGGAGACTGAAGCAGGAAGATTGCACATTTGAGGTCAGCCTGAGTAACTTAGTAAGTCTTGGTCTCAAAAATATAAAATTTAAAGAAGATGAGAATATAAGTCAATGATAAAGTATTTGCTTAGCATGCCTGAGGCCCTGGTTTCAATCTCCAGTATAAAAATTACATATATCACATATATATATGTGTGATATATGTATATATATAATATACAAATAATATATAAATATATATAAAAATGTGTGTGCATGTGAAATACATGTGTACATATGCATAGAAATGATATGTAATATGTGATGTATATATGTACATTGTATATAAATGATACATAATTTTCAATTTGATATATAATATCCTATATACAGATATAAAAAATACTGCCATATACTCCAGTGACATATAAAACAAAACTAAGCTCACTACAAAAACAAGAGCACACGGGAATATAAATAACACCGTAAAGATGAATCCCTTTTCTCAAGGCCCATACAGTGTCAATTCTTTTGAAGATATGCTTGCCTTTGTGTGATCATTTTTTTCAAGAAGCCAAAGCCATTTTATAGCCAGAAAAGCTCAAAAGTAAAATACACTTTTAGAATAAAACAGCAGAACTATTTTGGTTATTTTTATGAAATTAACTGACCATAGCTTCAATATTTTCTCTACTAATTGCAAAGACTTCCTGGTGGCGGCAGAAGTTAAGCCATCTTTATCTGCTCTCTAGTCCATTGGCCTGGGCCTGCTGGAGGTCAGGCTTATTGCCGGCTTTCACGGTGCACAAAAATCCAACAGCCTGTTCGGTAGCTCGATGCTCAGCACTGTGACACCGTGATGGATGTCCTTGAAAGAGCTTGTGAACCAGTTTACAACTTCCGACAGCTTTATTAACCCATCTGTTCATTCATATGAGTGAAATCATTCCTCTATAAACTACAAATGACTATCACCTCAAATGACAGCCGTGCAAATGAGATGTTCAACTGGAAAGAGTGTTTGCTTGCCGTTAGGGAAATGTTACTGCCAGGATAAGTAGAATCAAGAGCAAACCGAAAAAGAACTACTTCCCTTGTTTGCCAAATAAAACCTACAGCTGACTTATGAGAGCAAAGAGAAGTAGCCAGTCACTAAGATGACTGAAAGGCATCTACCATAGACAAGAGAATGCCTTTACCCACCTGCCCAGGGGCCAGAAGACCCAAAGGTTCTGGCACTAGATTGCTTTGGTTTAAATAGTGCCATCTCCTGGTACAGTACATGGAAGTATACACACTTAATATATCCATGTGAAAATAATACATTGTCACAACAACTACATCTAATTGAATTGAATTATATCAGTTGAATTGCTCGTATCACTCAGAAATGCTGAGCCTCTTATTTGGAGAAGAAAATGTTTGTTACCTTTTAATTTTGTCTAGATTTCACCCTGACTGTGCTATTACTACAGTCTTCCGCTGCCTGCACTCAGATCCCTTCCCGTGAAGCCACCAGCATGCCCCTTTTTGAAACCTTTAATGAAACAGCAGTTCTGGAGAAGCAAGACATGAAAAACGATTTGGAAACCCACCAAAGGAGTTCTTCATCTTGAACTCCTATTAATTCTCTCACTGAACTCCTCTTCATCTTGAACTCATACGATATATAATATGCGATACATGTATATGTGTACAAATGTGTAAATTATACACAAATCTTATATAAGAGGAATTCAGCAATAGAATTCAAAGGATCCCTGAATTTGAATTGAAAAAAATTTTTTCCATTGTTTACTTTCACTAACATGCAACTGAAATTTAGTATTTCACTCAAACATAAATGTACAACAAACTCAATTGTACTATCACTACCTGTAGTTTCATCACAGAATTTATAGATATGTTCTCTTTGTAGTTATTACACATATCTTTAAAAACTGTGTTCATTATTTTAAGTTTATGATGATTATTAGATTAGATTCTGTTATGTAATGAGTAACATTTAATTTTATTAGCTAATGCATAAATAAGAAGTACACATATTGCTATACTACCATGTTATAATTATTTTTATAAGTATATCTCACTGTGATGCATTTTATAATTATTTTTACTTACATTGTTCATTTAAAATCACTATTCTGAGAACAGATTGATACACTTTACCAGACGGCTAATCATGATACAAAAGTTTAGTAAACTTTACTTTGAAGAAACTTTTTGTTCAGGGGTAGGGCATTTGCAAGGTGGTTGAATCAGTCCACTGATGGGTATATAATTTTATGGCATTATTGAGAAGTGATGGAAACTTGAGAGATGAGGCCTAGTTGAAGGGAATGAGTTAGGGGACGTGTGCCTGGCACTATGTCTTGTCCTTGTCCCCAACCATATTCATTCTCTCCCTCCCTCTCTCTCTCTCTTTCTCTCCTCTTTTCTCCTTCCTAGCTCCCAAGAGGCTATTTTTCTCATCTTGGGCCTATGAACAATGGAACCAGCTGACCATAAACGGAAAACTCTAAAGCTATGATCAAAAGGAACCTTTCTTCCTTTAAGTTGTTTTTCTCATGTATTTAATCACAGTACTAGAAAACATACCAACATGACTTCTGTTTCCATTTCAGTTATTGATACATTTTTGTGTACTGTTAGTATATATACTAAGTAAATAATTTTTACCAGGGAACGTGCAGATCCTAAAATTTGTATCAGCAAAATAAGAAAAAAAAAAGTATCCTCTACTAGATTCTGTGCCACAAATGGCCCTCTGGGTTTTATGGTAAGGTAAAGAAGACAGATTTCCTCTATGCTTCATTCCAAATAATACATTAAAAGTTATTTTCTGCAGGTGATTAAACTTCAATGACATAAAAAGCTTTCACTTACATTTCTTTGAAAAAGAAAAGAAATTATCCAGTATCCATTCATGGTAGCTATCTTATTTCTGACTTCTCTAGTGACTTGCTAGAGGACTGTAGCAATTAACTTAACCTTTTGGAACTTCTTCCCTACGTATACGAAATATAAAACCATGGGTCATTAAACTGAATAACTATGTTGGAAGTTTCCTCAGCCATCAAATGCCGATATTGCTTATAACATCTTCTGAGATTGCCAAATGATGGATGTTATATAATCATAAAATTGTATTGCACAAAAAAGAAATTCTAGAAGGATCATGAAAACTAACTCTTGTCTATTCGTATATAGGGTTGACTCAAACTAAATTCATGGCTGTCAACTCAACTTCCTTGGCTTCTGCCCTGTGACCAGGTTGCTGGACTGTCTAGCAGTACCCCATAACAATAGTGGCTGTGGCTGATGTCTCACTGTCATTCAAGTTTCAGTACCACCACCCTTAAATCGCCACCCTCAAATCACCACTGAAGTTCCCTCTAAGTAATAGAGAGAAACCCAAAGAATGGAATGATGTGACCATTCCTCGGGACATTCCAAGCCCCCAGCAGAAGACTCTTCTTAAGAGAGGCACCTGCAACTCCACAGGGCTAACAGACTGGCTCAAGGCGATTCTGCAACTCACTATTGCAGAAGGAGGGGGAAGAGGTGGCAATTTGGCGCTGTCATGGTGGAAGTTAGGTGGTAACTGGTCACTATCACAAGACACTCAGAACCAAGCAAATTCGCAGATGTCAAATCCACGGTTTTACCACCAACCTAATTCAAAACATCAACATTTAAATCATTCCTGCAGGAGCTCTACATGAGCAGTAATTACATCTTCCAAAGAAACGAAACACTCTTATAACCAATTAAACGCATTCAAGTCAATTATTCAGCAATTCCTGCCAGTACACAGTGCAAACCTTCACTTCAGAAGAATCTGTTTACCAACCTACTAATCGTCATTAGCATCACAGCACTGGCTGGAATGGTCCAGATTCGTCCTGGGAGGACTCTACATGTCGCAGATGAGGAATCCAGGACCATGGAGTGGGAAGGGACTTGTCTGACACAAGAGACTGTGAGGCAGAGAGAGAACTAGACACCAAAGTTCAGATTCTGTGGACAATATTTGTATCTTACAAACGGAAAATAAAAACAGAGCTTTGTAAAAATTAGACGAATAGACCAACAAAGTACCGTGTATATGTGGCTTATGTGGTCCAAATTTTAGATGTCAGTTTAATGGTACAAAAATTCATCAAGCCTACTTTTGGCTTTCCAAAAATTCAGCTTTTCTTACCCACAGTCATGGCTCATGACTAAAGGGTGAGAGTGAGACTCTCTCTTCTAGTCCCACTTTTGATGTACCCTGTCGTCACCAGTAACTACAACAGTAACTGCATTTCTTCTCTTCCCACCATGTCCCTCAAGTATCCCGGAGTCCTCTCTAGACAAACGTAATCCACTGAACTCCATGACTGAAACAGGAACTCACGTTGCACTGGGTAAGTCTAGATGTCACCAAAAATAATTTTAAAACTTTCAATTATGAGGCTAAAATGCTATTATAAATCATTTAGGACATAACTCTCAACTGATTTTAAAGTGATATGCTTGTATGAGGTACAAAATTATTTCATATGACCAATGCTGAAATTGATTAACATCACATAGAACTACCTAGATAAAACGCCCCCGGCTGTACGAGGAAGGAAAGAACACATTATGCACCATTATGGACTGGATGTGAAATGGCCCCCAAAGTCTCACAGATTTGGACAGTAATTGGACCAGGGGGCCACTCTATGCATCAAGGGATTGGTCCATCATTGGTTCATAGCTGATGTGCTGTTAGGAGGTGGGGCCAGGTTAGGGGAGATGGGTCAGTGATTATACCTGAAGGGTACGTCATTCTGATGAAGGGTATGTCAGCTCCTCCGTTCTCTGCTTCCTGACCACCATGACATCAGCAGACTTCCCCTGAGCCAGGCCCCTGCACTGTGAGGTTTCTTCAGTGGAGATGGTTGACCACAGGCCAAAATAAAGCCCCCCTCCTTTAAGTTGCAGGTATCCCAGGGATGAGGAAAGTGACCAGGACATGCACAATTATAATCTGTGTCAGATGGAAGTCCGTAAGTCCACTGTCTTCCAGGGTATTGCTACACACAACAAGGCCCTGGCCCTTTGAGATTTCCTAAACGGTGCTCTAGGGCAGCCACAGGATTTTTTTTTTTATCTTAAACCAAGAACATGTATTGGTACATTCTACATACAATGGTCACATTCATTACATTTATTCTGTACCTATACATGATGCATCTTGGTTCTCCCCCCTCTTCCCCCCTCCCCTCTGCTCCCTCCCTCCCTATTTACAGCAGGTTCATTCATCATTTTCCATATTTTCCCTTTCCCCTCTCTTTCCCCTGTTGCCTTTCTGCTTTTCCCTTTCTTTCTTTCTTTCTAGTACTCCTCTCCTCTGCACACCATCCTCCTTTTATATAATATCTATTACACCTCTTTATCTTTATTTACAGTTATGGTTTCTCATATCAGAGAAACAATTCGATGTGCGCTTATGAGTGTCTGATTTATTTCACTTAAAAGTATGTTCTCAAGGAACATCCATTTATATACGAATGACTCTAGTTTATCCTTTTTTATGGCAGTA
>PVJO010002613.1:103471-140005 GCA_004026905.1 Hystrix cristata
TCTCTCTGCATCTCATCTCTCTTTCTCTGCATCTCATCTCTCTCTCTATCTCTCTCTCCCCATCTCATCTCTCTCCTTTCTGGCAGCTGTGAGGTGAGCTGCATTCCTCTCCCACACTTTTCTACCACAGGCCCAGAAACAACAGAACCAAGTAACCATGAACTGATTCTTCTGAAACCATAGCCCAAATAAACATTTCCTCTTGTTTTTCTCAGATATTTTGTCACAATGAAGGAAAGCTGACTAACTCAACTCTAGTCTGACAGAGATTCCTATGAAGATTTTTAAAATGCACATTCAAAACAAAGCTCTCAAGTCAGGATTTCTGGCAGCAAAGTATGCAAATCTGATTCTTGAATTAAGCCCCGGGGTGACACACTGTATGAGAATTAGTGCTCTAGAATTTAGTAGTTATATCCAGGATATAAGTTTTGTATGACTCCTTGCACTGCAAGTTCTGACCCTCAGAGCTTAGGAAATTTGGACCAAGAATTTCCTCCTTCCTCTCAGACAGTTTTGAGAATAGCCCAGGACCCAGGCATTGAGGCTCAGCTCAGGTACTGTTATGAGGACAATGAAGTCAGCTCCCTCCCGCAGCTGCTTCCCTGGCTGATGTAGCTCCAGTCTGTGCTATATATAGGCAGGTCGGTAATGTGGTCCATTCACAATAATCCAACATGGAGGTAGCAGGCTGAACCTGCTGGATTCTTCAAGAGTTATAGGTCTGTAGATTCCACTGCTGAATTCACATCACCTTGCTGAAGCACCTTCTCCCCTCTCTTATGATGAGCTATACTCAACTCACAATTATTCACCTATGCATTTAACTCTTGCCTCTTATCACAATTGGAAAAGGAAAAAAAGTACAAATATTGCAGCTACCAGGCAAGTCAGAAGATTTTTAAGTTTTTCCTTTAAATGATTGAAAGTTACCTGCTGTGAGACAAGTCCCAATTCCCTTAAAAGGAAGTACTAAATCCTTGGGTTCATGAGCTTGATGACTGGGTGTTCACACCATGTGCGTGAGATATTCCTCCCCCAAATCTTGTTACGACGTCTGCACATTATCCATCTGACATAAAAAAAAAAGAAGTACTATAAGGCCCAGGGTCTCTGTGTTCACTGCTTTCCCCTGCCAGTGGGCAGGACTGCCCAAATCACCAAAGGACACCTCAGAATGGGACAAGGTAAGTCTTTCGTGATACATCGCTTCATTCCATGAGTGAGTTTGGACAGAAGCAAATACACAGAAGCAAATGCAATCCAGCTGGTTGATGATTCTTTGTGAGAGGGACCTCCACATAAGGGGCATAATGGTTTCCATTATGCACTTGAAGAATAGAGAATGAGGCCTGCACAATTTTAATATCATAAGGCAGGTACACACCTTCAACAATAAAGAAGAAAGCTTGTTTTTCCTTTTGTTCATACAGCAAGAACTAGCTCTTGATGAAGATTCCTTCTCAAGAGTTAACTGTAGACAGGAAAAAACAGGGTAAGTGTTTGTACATCTTTTCCCAACTTCTGTACTCACAATCTTTTTAATCTCTCCAGGAAACCCAGCACGCCCATGTTTCACATCACAGCGCCTCTCACACAGCAGCCACATCTAGAAAGAGCAATGTGACAGCGCTGTGACAACGGTCCTGACAAGACAGGGAGAAGATGTTGCCATTGCTGTCAGACATCCCGTCTCCAGGAAATTAAAAGTGCACCACCGTGTGCCTGGTGCACATCCTTCTATGTGCCCGTTTCCTCCACTGGCAATAGTTCCTGTCAATCCAAGAATTCTGTACCAGGAACAAAACAGAAAATCGCTTCACTAGTACAGAGTCCAGCTAGATGTTAAATTGATGAGATGGTGATATTAAACTCAGGTTTCGATAACTCACCTTACACTATTTTGAGCTGAAAGGAAACAGTACTTTCCACAAGAATATGAAAGTGTGATACCCTAGGAGTAAAATGAAAATAAAAAAAAAGTAAAGAGCATTTTATTGAGTGTGTTTCCTAGGAAAAAGAAAAAAATATGGAGTCTCATGATCCATCTTCTACCACAGGTCAATGACTCAGCTGCTCACAAAGCCCAAGATAATCTACTGGAAAAAAAAAAAAGAAGGTGAGGATAGGATGAGATCAGAGGCAGAGGGAAGCTCGCAGAAACTTAAATGTGTCTCCCTGTACCCAGCACAAACGTGGTATCAGTTACCAGAAGTTCCAAGACCCAAGAGCAACCACTAACTGAACAGTCTGTTCTCCCCTTCTTTCACTGTAGCTGGACACACAGCAGCTCAGAAAAAGACTCCATTTCACAGCCTCCTGGGCATCAAGGGGCAGCCATCTGCCCAAGGAAAACAATGAGGAAGTGGAAAGTTCCACTAGCTGCCCTGTGCACTTCCGTGCTTGCCTACCTCCTCACAAGCTGGAGTAGACACGTCCATGACCAGCAAGGACCTTGTCGGTGAGTATAACACAAGAAGGGGTGAAAGAGAGGCCGGGTGGAAGGAATCTGCAATCCTGAATGGTCAGAGAGAGCAGAGCTAGTCCAAACTAACAGAAGTACATTCCTCTCTACTTCGGCGATGATGTTGCGGGGCCCCTTGAGAACCATGACTTAGATTTCATCCTAATATGTGTTATAACATTTTGAATTTGAGATCTTAAAATGGAACCAAAGCACCCTCATTCTCTCTGTTTAATAGAAACCTTCTAAGATTTCTAGAAATATTCCATTTTAAAAATAATACCAGTATGATTATTTTCTGAGTTTGCACAAGACAAATTTACAAATTGAGGAAATACATATGAATGTATATATTAATTCTAAACATATCAAAGGTGAAAAGTCTTTGATAAACCATAACAATCAAAGTTGTGATAACCACAAGTATGTTCACATACTCTAAATATAGGTGAAAGCACAGATGTATTATGGGCTAAATTATGGCCCTCAGAGCACATACGCTGAAGTCCTAACCACTACTTCACTGTGTGGACACATCTGGAGGTGAGGTACTTAAAGACCTTAATCCATATGAGAGCATCCTTGTAAGACAAGATTAGGACACACAACACAGCCTGAGGGACAACCATACAAAACAGAGGGCGAAGACGGCCAGGTACAAGCCAAACAGAGAGGCATCAGAAGAAACCAATTCCGCCAAGATCTTGATCTCAGACTTCTATCCTTCAGAACTGTGAGAAAATAACTCTGTTGTTCAAGCCTCTCAGTCTAAAGTATTCAGTTATGGCAACTCTGGCAGACTAATACAAATACTAAATGCAAGTGCTGATTTTTTTCTCCTGAAACCCAAGAGGGATTCTCTGGTTTGGCTCTCTAATTAAAAAAATAAGGGAAGGAATTAGGGAGGGAAGAAAGGATCATATAATTTTCAGTAACTGAAATCTTTGGATTTTTTACAGGGGGAAAAAAAAGGATTATTCATGCTTTTCATCTGAACTTTCACTAACTATTCTTCCTTCCCCAAGTAAATTTGGATCCATGCCTTTTATCAGTCAAAATTGAATTCCTTGGGGGCTGGGGATTTACCTCAAGTAGTAGAGTGCTTGCCTAGCAACCTGCAAGGCCCCGAGTTCGAGTCCCAACACTCCTCCAAAAAAACTGAATTCCAGATGAAGACTTAAATGCAAAATGTTAGAAGTTAATACAATAAAATGTAGGAAATCTTTGTAGTCTGTGAGTCAATAAAGTTTTGCTGAACATGAAGCTAAATCCTAAAATTATACTAACACAATTAGATGGTTTTACTTCATCAAAATGAAGAACCATGGTTCAATTCAAGAATGCCCTAGAAAAAGTTAACAGACTAAAGAAGATAGTCAATGTTTAAAGCCAAAGGAAATTAATATATGGATTATACCCTTCTGAAGAAACAAAACTTCTTCAAATCAATAAAAAAATAATGCTATAATCAATATAAACATAGGTACAGAATAAGATCAGGTAACACTCAGTTGTCTAACAATTATATGAATAAAAGTTCAACAACTTTAGCCACAAAAAGAAATGAAACTTTAAACACCCATGAGAGTCTATGTTATCCATTAGAATGATAAAATTATCATTCTAGAAATAATGATATCATTCTAGAGAGGAGATGGGAATGACAGAAACTACCAGATATCATTGGAGGGAATATCAGCTAGTCCAGTAGTTCTAGAAAGGAGTCTGGCAGTATTGGGGAGATAAAGTATGAGAATGCCCTATGATACAACAATTGGCTTCTGA
Source organism: Hystrix cristata (assembly GCA_004026905.1). Taxonomy (NCBI): domain Eukaryota; kingdom Metazoa; phylum Chordata; class Mammalia; order Rodentia; family Hystricidae; genus Hystrix; species Hystrix cristata. Next base: position 107,721 of record PVJO010002613.1, read on the forward strand.
AGTCATATATATATATATATATATATATATATATATATATATATATATATGTATGTATATGAAATAACGTGTACTCGACTATTCCTGGTATTTTAGGTTAGGAATTGTGCCTATCATTAGGGGAAAAAAATCAGGAAAAAGAGATAGGAATTGCTATGGTTTAAATCGGGCTTGAATGTGCAAACTTTAAGAAGGGAGAAACTTAACATGACTATGGGAGAAGAAAGGTAGGGCCTTTGTGAGATGTTTAGAATTTGATAAATTCCTGAGGATGGAGCGCCTATGATTGAATCTTGTTGGCTTTGTAAGGGAGGGAGAACAGAAGAGAGAGACACAACCGCGTGAGCTCCCTATCTCTGGTCAGGTGACATTGTGTGTCACCCCAGGACTCTATCAGCAAAATGGCTGTCACCAAATGTGGCCCCTTAACCTTGCACCTCCAAATCTGTATACCAAAATAAACCTTTTTTATACTTATCCAGTCTGTGGTTATGTAATTAGCAACAGAATACAGACTAATACAGAAGCTTACTGTGAAAATACTGTACAGCTATCTAAAATAGCAAACTGTCTAGACAATAACACAGGTGGTACAAAACACAGATTCTTATTTACTGCATCGTTCCACTAAACATGACAGACATACTTTCCAGAAGACACATAAATTAAACATCGTGGTAGTTATCTTTGGGAGAAGAAATGGAGATTAAGGGGAGAAGTAGAATTGGGTCTTGGCCACACTGACGATGCTTTACTAAAACCCAAGAAGTATAATTATCTCAGTTCTTCACCTCAAGTTTAAATGCACACAAACACATTCTCTCTCTCTCTCTCCTGAATTCAACACTTTATAGCCATATCCGTAATAGAGATACTGGAGCGAAATCATCTAACCTTTTAAAACACTTTTGGATATATACCTCAGTGGTTTGAAATCAGGATTATTTTTGCCTCACCCCCCAGGGACACACACTGGACAACCGGAAGCGTCTTTTGGCGGTCACCACTTGGGGAGATGGTACCTAGTGAGTAGGGGACAGAGATACTGCTGAACGGGGAACAGGAAGAAATCCCTATCCCAGAATGTCGATAGTGCTGAGATGGAGCATGCCTGTACTACCAGAGTACATTATCTACATGTGGAAGCGTCTTTGGTGCTTGGGAAGCCACTCTCCAAGTTGACCAACGCGCTCTTTTCTTTCCTCTGTCCCTGTTTCCTCACACCCGTCTCATCTTCCTATTTCACTCTTTCATTTGCTCAAACATAATCTACTTATGTTTAATGTTATGATGCCTCACTCCCTCAATGGACCATTAGTGTACTTAAGTGTCACATGGATTTGAATTCTTCGCATAACGACTGTGAGTGGATAAATTGAAACTAAACTTCTTTAGATATTAAAGATTTTAATAATTAAAAACAGAATAATTGATGACATACCTTGTGCTCTTTTTCCTTTTTTCTCTTATGAGTTATTCCTTGAAATAGCCCTATGTTAAGAAAGATACCTATTTTAAGATTCACCAAAGACCTTGTTATGGCTAGTATCTAGATGTCCCCATAAAGCTTCTTGAGCTCATAGATGGGGCTTTTTGGAGGTGGCTGGATCTAGGGTGTGTAAAGACAGATTATGAGTGACAAATAATTAGTCCACTGATTGATTTAGCATAGTTTGGGCGTGGATAATGGAAAGGCCCAGACTGGGTGTAGTGTGGGTGGCACCACCCAATAAGTTTGTAGCCCGGATGGGATAAAAGTCCAGAAGACTCACTGCTTGCTGCCTCCTGCTCACCCTGCCATGGACTGTTGCCCCTCTGCCATGCCCCTCTGCCACACTGTCTTTATTTGGAGCTAGCTGACTATGAGTTGAAACCTCTACAAACTGTGAGATAAAATAAACCTCTCTTCTTTTAACTTGTGGGTTAAAGGAGGTATTTTGACTCAGCGACAAGAAAAGTAACTGAGATGGGCCTCTATTAAATCTTCATGAATTTGGTGAGGGACAGGAGCTAATAAGTTTCCTGGGAAAGCAACAGTTAAAAAAGAAAAACCTGGGGCTGGTGTTGGAGTTGGTGTTGTAGGTCAGAGATAGAGTTTGGGATAGCAACCACAGAGGGACAAACTTGGGTCAAGGAAAGAGTAAGTGGAATGAGGTCTGAACTTCCGCAACTGCAGGTTTGAGTCAAGGACCCTTCACTGAACAAGAAGGAAGGGAAAAGAGCACTTCAGAAATACGAATGGACATAATATGTATCAGTTTTAATGAAATGAAATTTTCAGATAAGAGTATTGAACTGTATTAGCTACTTTTCTAGAGTCAATGGTTTAAAATAGAGCAGATCTAATACAGGACATTTACAAATTACAATATTCACACACACAAGCCAAATGCAAGAAGAGTGCAGAACATTCTACCTACGCACTGGAGACCCAAAAGATCCAATCAAGGGCTGGGAGCCCACAGCACTGTTTCATTAAGTCCACCCTGAACTAAAAGGCTGAAGAGATCTATATTGGAACCAGAAAACAGCACTCACAGTGGAGATGAAGACCAGAGCTTCCCCCAAGCGAACAGCAGCCATCCCCAATGACAGCAAGTCCCCGAGCTCCTTCTGTGATAAGAACAACCACAGCAGAGCTTCTCTTGGGAGATAACCGGCAACTAGCTTCTGTTTTCATTCTCCTTTATACTGTGGTGGCAATAACCTTCAGGTGGATCTTCTACACCCAGAACCACAGCAACTCAGTTCACCTGGGTTTTCCTGCTCAGGTTGACCACAATAATAAGTCCATCACATAAACAGAAACTAAATGTTGTGATATCCTGCTCAGTTAAAGAATTTCAATGTCCAGTGCTATAGTCCAATCTAGCCAAAGGAGTGCATTAAATTGTATTTGTAACAGTAGTGATTCGGGTTTTCATGTATTTTCCCTTAAGTTGTATCAATTGTCATTTGATACCTTGTCCCTGGGGCACACATTACTTCTAGAGTGCCTTTAAGTATAAATGATCCCCGAAGTATTATAGATAGATAAGTTAGATGGAAATTAATATGCAGTCAGACAAGGATTGGGCCCTCAAGGAAGTCAGCACAGAAGATGAGACACACAAAGATTGTGGCTGGAGGCAAATCCAAAGAGAGTGCGACCTCAGGATGAAGAGACAATAGTCAGGCCTGCAAGATAAACAGCAACCTGAAATTATACTTCAGTTAGCACCACGTGGTCCAGTGGGCACAGCTGTGCATCGCACATAGATCAGAACATCTGGAGCCAAACCCTTCCAAAACTGCCTTTGTTCTTTTCATAACATGATTCATTTCCCTGTTGGATCAATATTAACCAAGTGACTACACTTGCAATCCTATAGGTAGATTATAGTTTGACCCACGTTGTAGCCACATTGTGATTTTGCTGTATACATTACCTCTGACAAAGGGCCTGGGTGGCCAGCTACTGGGGACCCCGCCTAGAAATCCAGGAGCTACTCTTCTCCTTATTTTCAATAAAATTCTCCTAACTCCCTCCTTTGGTCTACGACTTCTTTCCTCCATGTCGTGAGACCAGGCACTCAGGCACAGCTGATATCTAACAGGTTGAAGTTATTTTTTCCATATCAAAAGGACATGTTATATCCCTTCAATATACCCCGATTTTATTAAGTTTTTATGGTAATGATGTTTTTGTTTGTTTTGTTACTTTTCTTTTTTTTGAAATGAAATAAAAAGGTCTTAAGGTCTCCGCAAAGACTTTACCACACACAATTTTAGAACAGCAGTAATACTAATACGTTCAGAACTTGAAGCAGTCTTTTACCTTTTCCACATTAAAAAAAATTCTGATTCTTATGAACCTAAACCAAAATTTTTTTTTTAAAGCAAGGTAGAAAATGCAGGTCCATCTGCATTTTCCTGAAGTAGGTCCTCACCGTCGCCATCCCGGAAACCACGCCGCGATCTCTTTAAGAACGGACAGGAGGCGGGGGGACGCCGCCCGGCGCAGGCTCTGATTGGTCCTGCCGGCAGGAAGTGGGCGGTGAGAGCGCCGCTGCGGTTTCTGTCCGGCGCAGCCCGGCGTGAGGCCTCAGCGAGCGCAGCTCTCTGGCCGCCGCGTCCGCCGGGCTTCGAGTCGCGGGCGCGGGGCGTGCAGCGCCAGTGGGTTCCGGGCACCCCAAGTCCGCGCGAGCTGCGGCCCCGCCCGGCGGCCCGCCGCTGGGGGGAGGGGGCGCGGCCGCGGGCTCCCCGGGCGCCGCGGGACCTGAGACCTTTCTTTCCCGTGTCCTGCAGGCTGCTCCCGGCGCCATGGCTCAAAGGGCCTTCCCGAATCCTTACGCCGACTATAACAAATCCCTGGCCGAAGGCTACTTTGATTCTGCTGGGAGGGTGAGTTTGGGGTCTGTCGCCTGCATCCCCACCTGCCCTGCTCCCCACCAAGGGCCGGCTTGGGAGAAAGGGATGGAAATCCCCCTTTGAAGAGACCTGTGACTTGAGAACAAACTGTGTAGGAAATAAATTTCAAATGTACAAAATATACTAATTGCATATATAGAATATACATGATGTTGGAAGTGAGATAAAGAAGAAATAACCTCAGTCATTAAGAATATAAATGATAAAAATTGGGGCAATACAGGTTGCCCGGTCGCTGGCATTTTCGATCTGTTTTGGTGGAAGGAGAGGTGAAAATGCTAACGGTATTCACACGGGCCGTGTTCTTTTAAGATTGTACGCTTGAGTGGATGGGGTGATGGTGAGGGTAAGCTGGATGTGTGCCGAAGACATCTTTAAACTGATGCTGCAAAGAGAAATGTGGGAGATGGGCTTGAAATTCTTCATCCCTTCGCCACCCTTTGCAGGATGTCCCTAAAGCTGGAAAAATAAAGATAAAAAACAATATAGCGTTCAACTGGTTAGCAAGTCACAAAGCACTTGCACAAGACAATCTGGGTGTGTGACGCCAGGGCCTGTAGGTTTTCTCATGCCTCTTTGGGTGAATTGCTGGAGGGAATACAGCACTTTTAAGAATGCCCAGTTTGGAGAAATCCTGAGTACAAGCATACGTTTTGGTTTTTACCAATTTTTTTTTTCGAAACTTAGCAGACATTAAAAAGCGTTTCCTATGTGATATAATAGTATTACAGCTTTTCTGTCTGTCAAGTTCACTTTATATGGCTCTATTGGTTCATCCCTTACTTAAGACACTGGTCATTATGGATTAACTCAGGTCGGTAATGCAGATAGGAGGGATGGAAGAGATGGAGAAGAGGTGTAGGGTCGAACGCTAATGAGGTGTATATGGATTTAAGGTCAGTCGGACTACTTAAAGATCAATATTGAGCTGCCAAAGCTCTTTATAATTCTCTTGAGGTTAGATGCTTCCCTTTGGGCACTTGGGCCGGCCCTGCCCAGCTCTGCAGATCCTGAGGCTGAAATGTATGTTTCATTGGAGGAGAACAAGCTATTTCATGCTAGCTCAGCAAAGAAAACCCTGGAGGGTGTGTCCTCATAGGAGGCTTCAGGAAAATGCATTATTTAGGCTGCTCATAAATAAGATGCTTTTTACAAATTTAATTCATTTCGAAGGGAGGAAATAAAGACATTTGTAAATGTAACCTATGATCCAAAAATAATGTAATTGACTGTCTCACATAGTTTTTGGACAGGTCCTCCAGAAAAGCCCGCCTGCGGTTCTGCGATTATTAATGTGGAACACAAAAGATCAGACCCTAGAGATCTGTCTGTCCTACTGCACTTGTTAACACAAACATTTCATTTAGGAACTGATCTGTTTTGTGGCTCTGTGAAGAAAAAAGGGCTTTTCAAGACTCATCACATGATTGTTAGAATTTGAATAGTTCGGTCATCGGCCACATGCAGTCAGTATTTTCAGGCAGGTCACCTTAATAAGTGCAGTATGTGCAAGTAGACAGTTACTACTTGCTGAGGCCGGGGTGCCCTCAGGATTCTTGGCCTCTGTACGTAAGGCCAGGTAGCATGGTAAACACTGCATGATCGCTGATCTCATGTGGACCCACTCATTGATATTAAAGTATATTTTATGTTACTAAGCATCTTCACATCTTGTTGAAGTCTTAACCTTTTGCAGAAATGGTTAAATAATAGAAGTATGTCTGCTAAACAATGGGGTTTCTTCCGAGTGTAAAGTGAGGAATCATAATGGTGCTTTAGAGTAAATAATCCAGATAGAGTTGGAAGTTTGATTTGCCTGCCGGGCGTGGTGGTGCACACCTGTAATCTCAGGAGTGGGAGGCTGAGACAGGAGAACTGCTGCAAGCTCAAGGCCAGCCTGAACTACACAGAGAGACCTTAACTCAAAAAAGACAGTTTGATTTGCCTTATCAGGGTGTTCCTCACCCAGGAATGTCTTTTTAAATTATTAATTCTAATACTGCCCTCTTACTTTTTCCAGTTTTAAAATGAGATGTTTTAAAAATGATATTCTGATAAGTGGTAGTAGGTTTGTTTTTACAAATCTTACATAGGGGAATGTTTGTACCCTAGTAATGTTGACATTGTTTTGACATTGTTTTGAAATTTTACAGCTTTGTAAAACCCAATTGTGGGATAACAGCAAGTTCCTAAAACGATTGATACATAAAGTGTATCACTTAATGCAGCTTTGGGGTACTTTCAACCTGTGACCACGTTCTTCTTTGTCATAGATCTTTGGGCTGCTAAAGAAGGGTAAAAAATGCCAACATTTACATCCTCACATGAGAGCCACCTGTTACACACAATTCATCTCATCTTCAGAGCACTGTGACGTTGGTGGGGCAGGCGTTACCGTGCGGAGTTCATAAAGGAGGTTAGCTGTCCGCTGGTAGCAGTGAGGATGTGGCAGGCTTATTAACTCGGCAACACTGGAGTTTTGATGCAGCTTTCACCTTCTCTGTTCTCTGCTTGAGGTTTCTAAGGTGCATGATTGTGTTTTGCTTGTCTTAGGCTACTTCTTCAACTTTAAAAAATTGCATGTGAGCTGGGCGTGGTGTCATATATATGCCTGTTATCCCAGCACTGGGGAGGCTGATGCAGGAGCCTCGCCATGAGTTCCAGACCAGCCTGGGCTAGCTAGAGAGTTCAAGGCCAGCCTGAATTACATAGTGAGACCCTGTCTCAAGACAAGAATAAAAAAAAAAATTGCATCTTTTTTTTTTTTTAAATAAAATCAAAATGTTTATTTCAGGGGATTAACATTGCTGCTGCTTGAATCCAGTGGCTTCAAAGCAGCAAACGTCTTTTGATTTGTAGTTAATTTAATAAAATGACTTTGATTATAATAAAAATACCGGTTTAAATAATAGATAATCCCTATTAGTTTACATTTTTAATGGTAAAACCCAATTTAAGTTATATCTCTTGCTTTGAGTAGAAACGTATAGTGGTATTTTTTAATTTTGTTAATCTGCTATTGTTAATTGATGGTTCTCCCAGACAGAAAAATGTGACTTAGGTGGAATTGAAATACTGTACTGCTGCTTCTGGCAGGCCATAGTTCAGGAAGTTGTGTGGCTCTTATTTCTTGATACCTGTTTTCCCTTAATATCTACAGCTGACTCCTGAATTCTCACAACGCTTGACCAATAAGATTCGAGAGCTCCTTCAGCGGATGGAGAGAGGCCTGAAATCAGCGGACCCTCGCGATGGCACGGGTTACACTGGCTGGGCAGGTAGGGAGCGGCTGTGAGCTGGGCGAGCCCTCCGCCTGCAGGCCACACCCTGCAGTGCTCCTGGGCCTGCCTGTGAGTCGCGGCCTCCACAGAGTGCTGTGCACTGCACCCAGCATGCCGCCTCCTGGAGTGTTCCCAGTGCCCAGCGTCTAGGGCGTGGTAGGCATACTGCCGGGTGCCTGCATTCATGTTTGGGCGGCTGCTATTCTTGTGAGGAGAAAAACTGGTTTTCAGCCTCACGTAGTTAATCTAGAGGTGGAATTTCACTGGGGAGAGTTAAGCAGAGTCTTAAAACACACTGCCTGAAACGGAGGTGGGGAGGATCATCCTCAGGACGTACAACTTGTCTAGAAGTGTCCTTGTTTTGAGCAGTTGCTTGACGTCAGAGATCTTTACAGGAGCACGAGGTAAAGCATCAGTTCGTGAACTAATCTTTCCACGTGGTCACTGCTGGCAGGTGTGTGTCTGCTGTATCACCAACTGCAGTATTACCAGTCTGAGAGCTTGGAAGAACTTGGGGAAGAAATAGCACATCCGTGTCCAAAAGGCGAGAGAGAGAAACTAAAGATGGAAACTTGAAAAACTGTAATTAGTTTACCTAAAATAGAGAAACAAAAAAAAAAAAAAAAAGAAAGTAGTCTAGAAACTCAGTGTTTCCCATTTACTTTGACAAAAGGACAAGGGAAATAACTTCTCAGTTGAAGGACTTTGGATTCAGTTTTCAGACCTGGTGTTTTATGTAGTAGGCTTTACAGAAGAGATCTGGAGTCTCTGGGTTGTGAAGCAGACCCAAGAATTTTCCATTGTGTTTTGTAGGCATTGGTGTTCTCAACACAGATAGTGATACATAAACTGTAGTCAGGGAGCTTCTTCATGCCAGAAGTTTCCTGTAGCTGTTTCTTACAACCCTTTTTAATAACAAGTGATTTTGTGTTTGCTCAGGAGGATAAGGAAGGCAGATAAAATTAGTAGAGTTAAAATCCCAAGGAGTTTATCAGAATAGATTAGATAATGTTTGGCTATCCCTGTTATGATGTAGTTTTAATATTTTTGTGGCTTTTAGAAGCTTAACATTAGAAATGTTAACATAAGAATAAAAGCAAAGTATTAAATTTTAAGAAGGAAGTTACAAAGAGTCTTATCTGTTGTGTTCCAGGTCTGGTGTAATTGGTAAATTAATCTCATTAAAGAACATTACTGTTTTATTTTTTTCCAAAGTCCTCAGAATTCAAACAAAACTAGCTAAGTAGAGTACACAGTTGCCTTTACCTTTCTTCTTGACTGCCACATTGTAGTAGCTAATACATAAGGCCCAGACTAGAGTTTCTATTGTCTTATTATGTTTAGCCAAAAAAAGAAAAAAAGAAGAAAAAGAGAGACTGAGATAAATGGCTAGACTTACTTCCAGGATTGGTTTCAAAAAGAATGACTTAAACCTCTAAGTCACCCATTTGGGTGAGCTTATATTACAAGTCACCTTGCTTTGGGAGCAAAAGAAGTAGGGATTGATTTCAAGTTAGCTGAGAAACTAAAAAGTAAACTTTCTTTAGAACAAGAAAGTTCATTCTGAAGTAAAATGCAAATTGTTTACACTTTGTGGCCGTGTGCGTTCCTGGCATCATCCTCATGGACGCCGACATCTTTTGTCCATGAGTATCTCCAGCACTTGTTGCTGGCCCCTGAAAGTGCCTCACGTGGCAGGCGTCCGAGGCGGACTGCGTGCTGAGCAGTTTAGGGGCTCTCCAGTCGCTGGTTGTTTTATGATACAGCATAAAATCTTCTAGCTAAATTGGCTAATGGCTTTGAGGCAAGGTTCCTAATGTCCCCTAATCGAACACTGTTAAAAGGCCATTATTCCCCCTTAAAATAGACCATCTCCTCCAGTGTTTTGATAAGTAAAATTCTGCCTCGTGCCAGTGTTCAGACAATCTGAATAACATAAAGCTCTAAATTGCCTGAGAAACTTAATCTGATTTGAACACAGAAATATCATGTTAAAACCTTCTTCCGTTATGTTGTAGTTTAACAACTTGTGTCTATTCATAACTGCACTTCTATTACTGAACAAGTTTATTCACAGAAAACACAATAAAAATACGTGATGTTTCGTGTTAAAGCAATCTTTATACATGGACGTGTATATTGCTTTTTGTATGCTCCGTGTTATCTTTCTAAAACTGACAGTTCTTTGGAAACAGATTATAGTTCTTTAACTTTGTTCAGCAACAAATTTAGGACCATATTTTAAAAGTATTACCAATTGTTTGCTCTTGTTGCTAACTTGTCCCAAATTGCATTACTTTGGGAAACATTAATTTGTTGTAGAAAACCTTGAAAGCCTTTTTCTTCAGTATTGATAGCTAACGAGCATTTGTTATTGGTATACATTGAAAGCTTTTGCAAGTTATCATTCCATTATTATATGGCTTATATGAGAAACTGCATGATTATAATTACTTAGGACTTTAAATGACTATCTTTTCCTGTTAAATTTCATTCTGTAGTAGAAATATGGTCTGGTAACTAATACAGGTCCAGATGTGATTAGGACTTGGAGGGATAATTGGGTTCAGCGCTCTAGACCCAGAAAAAGAAAACAAAATTATGGTGGTTTAAATTAGGTAGTCTGCTGCTCCATCATGTGGAAGACGACCTGAGGGAGGCAGTCCAGGGCTGGTAGGGTGGCCTCAGGAAGTTAGGAGTGACCCTGGCTGCTTGCTTTCTGCATCCTTAACTTCAGCCGCGAGCTCTACCTCTTGGTCAAGATAGCTGCAAAAGACCCAACCATTAGGTCAGCTTTTCAGGCTGCTGGACGAAAGAAGAGGGAGAGAAGGATGCATCCACACTCCTAGAAAATGATTTCTTAGAAATTCTGCAAAGTATTTCAATTCTGCCTGTTTGCATTGGCTGGAACATAGGCACATGGCCACTTCTGTAAACAAAACATGATGATAAATATGGTCTGTTAGCCAAGGTTCTGTTCTCTTAGTAAAGCAAAGAGTAGATTTTTAGATGAAACCTAGTAATCTCTGTTTTAACTCTAACTCCTATGTAGCCTAAAAATGATCTTTATTCCTTTGTTTTACACAAACCATTTGCACAGTGAATCTGAATTTTCCATTTGCAAAAGGATCTCTAACTTTTGTCCACTTGGGGGTGGATTTTTGTAAGAATAAATTTATCGATTTGAAAATATTTTGCAATCTGCTGTTTTATCTGCTCTTTGTCTCCAAGGAGACTCGTTTTGTTTCATGATACCTTTATTTTTCACATCTTTTTCTTCATTTCAGTACTTAATTTTGTCAGGAAGCTTGCTGTAGAAAAAGGAATTACAGGAATGCCAAATCATAATGTTTCTAGAGCTAATTGTAGCTTAAATCTAGAGGGAACTGCAAATAATTCTAGAATTAATATTGTGAAGCTTGCTATTTTCTCAGCTTGATTAGTAGCTGTCTTTCTCCCCCATCTGCTTACTCTGAAATTGGTATTTGCTGCTGTGGGAGTCTAAATTCCTTAATTTGTTTCTATCATGCATCCATATTAAACCCCACAGTCACATCTCCACTTCTACTTCATGGCTCTCAAGCTACCCAGCTTCATAATGTTTTTTATTCATACTGTGTATAGATTTGTGTCTGTTGCTCCTTTGATCTTGAAAATGAGAGTCCTAGTCTGAGGATGAAGCACCTTTTGTGTTTAATGGTACGTATGTACTTAAGACTGCAAAGTTGGAGTTGGATAAGTTTTTCCTATTTCCTGTCTGAGACTATTGGTAACAGTATACTTACTAAAATTTTTGCTAGAGCACTTCTAACATGTTGTATATACTTTGAGAAATGATTATTACAATTAGAGCTTTACCATCTTGTTGTTGTTTGTTTGTTGTTTTGAGACAGGTCGTACTACATGGTTCAGGCTGGCCTTGAACTCCTTCATAACCCTTCTACATCAGCCTCTGAAGTGCCAGAATTGCAGGCATATACCACCACATGCAGCTAGAATTTCACCATTATATTTGTTACCCAGTAGTAGTGGTACAGTCTGACCGTTAATGCTGGTTCCAGTGAGATTAAGATTTAGCATAGGATGACTCCAAGTAATCCATCCATACAAAATGGTTGAAGTGTTTTGTACAAGTTTAAACAAAAATTTAAAAGAAAGCAAATAATTGCTTTAGAAAATATTTTATTTTCACTTTTTAAAGTATTGTACAACTGAAATTACCTTAGCTTTTATTTTTAAATAGAAGCAAAGGACATGATACAGTGAAGAAAGAGGTTGATGTGGGATTTTATTAGAATTCAATCATCTCTTCCACTGATGCCTACAGATTTACACCTGTCACTTGTTACTGGGTTACACTGTAAGTGCTATCTGTGAATCTTACCTTTCCCATTCACAACAGAGAAGTAACATGCTCTGACCCTAGGAAGGAAAAGAGGAATATTTTTTGAAACCCGGAACTGTCTCTTATTGTCAAGTGAGGCGATTACTGCCATCAGTCCCTCTGATCTCTCTTATACTCACCTAGAAAAGGGGTGTTGTGATTAATTCTGTAGGCAGTAACTGAGAGTTAACTAATTACTGCTATACATTACTGTTCAGAAAAAGAATCCAACAATATAGTAATGAAATACAGTGAATGAATTTTGATTTCCAAGGGAATGAGGATCAGCGGTATGCAGTTTCATTATCATTCGGTTATTGAAAGACAGGAGTAAGATGCAGATGCGATTCCTGCCAATAGTTACGCTCTTTGAACAACGGAATGTGTGTGCAGGTATCCGATAACTAATGTTACACGCAGGCCGCGTCCTGAGCGTTTTCTGTCAGCTCACTGTTCTAACCCTCAAGGTAGTGTAGCTCCGTGGCATGGATACCGTTCATGTCTCCGTTTCACATTCGAGCAAAACGAAGCAAGGCAGGCCACCTACCTCATTCAAGCTTGCCCAGCCAGCCGGTGGCATAGTTACAGGTCAAGCCCCAGCCTGGCAGAGAGAAAGAGAATAATACTGTCAGCTTCTGCATTTGGGTTTATTCTGTACATTTTACAAGTGAATATTTATGAGAAGCTGTGATAGGGAGTAGTTTGAGCAATGACCATCTGTACTCATGCAGTATAAGCATTTTAGAAATGACTAGTAACTAGTCAGATTTGAGTATTTTATTTTTTAAAAAAACCAGAATAAGCCCTGATAGAGAACGAAAGGAATCTGGAGAGGGAAACAAGGCTTATTAGACATGCAAGAGTAATCACCATTAAGGCTATTGGAAAAAATTACTTTTGATTGAACATAAAGTAAACCCTTGGAAGACTATATGGGCATGTGCAATGAGAAAAATGCAATCTCCAGCATTCTTTTATAGAAAATGTTTCCCCCCTTCCTAATGCTTCATTAATAAATTCAGTGTAATTTCAAGATGGAAAATTAATTGCTCCAAAATAAGATTTTTCTCATAATTGCTTGTATTTGAAATGTCTTGTTGAGGATCTTCTTGAGTGAATTATTATCCATAGTCAGAAATCAATTGGTAGCTCTTGGAGCTGTTCTTGAGTGGTATTTTAAGTGTACAGCCTCGGTTCTTTTCACCGCAAGCTGCTTTTATAAAAGGTAGAACACTGAGGCATAATGCATCATGCTGTTAATGTAGGACATATGCCAGCAATAAGCACTGAATCATGTGTCTGCCCTTAATCCCCTCCCAGTGGATTTACAGGCGTTCTTTCAGTGTGCTCTTTCAGTGTGCTTACAGCATATGTGGCAAGGGAAACATTTAGCTTATTTTGTTTCCCCATCAAGAACCGTTGGCAGGCTGGGGATTTAGCACAGTGGTTAGAGTGCTTGCCTTGTAAGCACAAGGCCCTGAGTTCAATCCCCAGCACCAAAAAAAAAAAAAAAAAAAAAAAAAAGAACCATTGGTATATATGACCCACAGCAGCCCACAGTGTAGAAAATGGCAGTGGCAGAGCCCCCATCCTCAAACACCACAGTCAGTCACATCTGTGGGGGTGCCCACGGGACAGAGTACCACCTGTCACTGGATGGGGGTGACTTCTGTTCCAGGTTAAGAGTGCGGGGCCTAGGGTAGAGGGAGGGAAGACGACTTTAAAGTATTTTATATGATAGAAAGCACAAAACACTGGTAAGAAATTGTTATTATAAAGGATGAAATGAGCAGATGGAGTGTTCTTGTGTTAGAAATAAGCATTTGCTAGAAAAGATTGCCTCTCTTGCAGATAACAGTAAAGTTAAATAAACCCAAGGGATGGCTCATCTCACTAGTGTCTTTAAGAAAAAATGAGGGAAAGTGCTAGGTCTCATTTAATGTCATTTTTTTCTCTTAACTATGATGACTCCTGGGAGAAATGATCAGCTCACACACACACATGCGCACACACATTTGCATGCACTCAGGACTCTGGGGACTTCAGTTCTTAAAGACAGGACCCAGGCTTCTGTAGCCAACTCACGCATAGTTAATGAGGCTAAGATTGGCATATGTTTCCTCCTTTCAACTGCTACACAACATTTTAAGTAAGAGGATATGCAGTGTAATCCTTAGAGTACTATCAGCTTGCACTCTAAATGCAAGTCATGACAGTGTTTCAGGATGCCGGCCCTCTGATTTGCCAGATGTATAGGCTTTGAGCTCTGGCTCCAGCATGCAGGCTTCACTTCCTGCTGACACCAGATTTATTTGAAAGGAATCACTCTGGCCCAGTGTCTTCTCTTTGCAATCTGATCTCTTTATGAAGTAGCTGTACACAGGAGCCAGCATTTCAGTGTCTAATCTGAGCCCTGACCGAATGTCCTTTGCCTTCCCGAGAGGCACCTGTCCCTCCCAGCCAGCGCTGTCAGGGGAAGGGGACGAAATGAAAGGCACGTGTCCGCGGAAGGCTCGGTAGCGCCCTTCTCAGTGACTGTTAGAAAGCTTTGCGCAGAGTGCTGCCCGCTGGTGGCATTTTACTCTAGGTTACTGTCAGTTACTGAGACAGGCTTGGAACAGGTGTAGGGTTTGGGTGTTGCCAGAGCACCAAGAACAGGATGAGGCTGTTGTCAGCAGATCAGAAGAAATGACAGGCAGCAGTGAAGATGTATCTAAGCAATTTGACTTTTATAGACAATCCGAAGAAGGCTGCAGCTGTGTCGCATTTTTATTCCCCGAACTTCAACATTTAGCACAGTGACAGGTCCACACAATAATTGGTGCTTAACAAGTATTTGTTAATGAACAGAAAGTACCCTGCTGTTGCAATTCTAACTACTACCCATGCAAACTAAAAACAGTTTAAGTTAGACAGAGTGAAGGAAGGGTGGGAATTGAACACATTTCATATCCGTTAGGATGGGAGTCACTTAATCCAACTCTTGATTCAATTGAGACAAGCAGAAGTCAGAGTTCATAACGTGCTTTGTAACCGGTAAAACAGGTAAAAGTCATACCGTGTAGACCTGAAAGTAAAGGGGTGTCCTCTTCATCACCCCCTAGTCTTCACCTAAATGGAGCATTTGATCAGCCCGAGGGGCCCCTGGCCACATGGAAACAGGAAAAATGCGAAGTGATAGAGCTCAAGGGCACAGCAGACTTTCCAAAAGCTAAAGAGAGAAGCCAGAGCAAAAAGAGGAAGGTAGGAAAGTGGGCAGTGGGAGTGTACAGCTCCCTCTGTGTTCTGCCCTTTTGGTCAAGAATCGGAGTTAAGACAAAGTACTTAACACCCATCGAGGTTCACAGTCTGATGGAGCTGGGTGTTTACTTAGTTGCTACTGTAAGTGAGGGACTGTGCTAAGTGATTAGCATGATTTCCAGTAATTTTAGAGAGTGGCTACTGTCATTTCTAGATTGCAGATAAAGATGCTCAGGCAGAGCAAGATTTGGGAAGTAGGTTAAAATCACACAGCCAGTGAGTAGCAGAGGCAGCTCCAAACCCCGTGCGAAGAGCCCGTGTTCTTAACACCTGCTGTGTTAAAAGGTGTGTCACCACCGTGACAGTCTGCGACAGGCTGAGGAGAAGGCTAAGAGTGTGTCCAGATGTGACATTTCCAGAGCACTTGACTGCAGGGCTCTGAGGGCAGGAGGAGGACCCCTTTTACTTTTTAAATTTCATTTTCCTGTTGTGCAGTTCGGAAGATAGTTTTTCCAGAAACAGAAAAACTGTCTTCAGAGTGCTTATTTGCCCTGCTTGCTTTCTTCTCCACTCCTTTGTTTGGGATGTTACCATTAAGTTGAAGGTACAAAGTCAGGATGAGTCTCCTCCCTAGATTACCTGTGCTGAAAGCACCAGAGTATTTGGAAGCGCAGCTGCCCGCGATGCTCAGCCTTAATCTGACAGCCAAGCAGATGTCCTGGTTGTGTACAGAAAAACCGTGGCAGGAATGTGAATGCTGCACTAATGACAGCTGTAATTTTGTTGATGAAGCAGAATGCATGTGCCCAAGAATTCACATGTACAATCGGGAAACAGTTCTAATAACACAGGAAAGCACCAACCCTGTATAGAAAGGCAGGTGTCAAACTTCATGGGCTAAGCAGAGAAAATGTCCACTTCTCGTATTGCCCTAAATCAGAAAGGAAGAACACATCGTGACTGAGGATGAACTTTGAAAGTTTCAGCACAGAAACGTAGGCTGTAATGCCCCGTTGCCCCTCCTTTCAGAAGTGTCTGCCTTTCCGAATCACTGGGCATTGGCCGGCCATGATTTTTCTTACCAGAAACCTGTAGAAACCCCTGACCTCTGAGGAATTAACCTTGCAGAGCCGAAGTACCAGGGCAAGGGCTGTCATACCACGATCACCTGGTTGGAAAATAAATGAAAAAACGTTGAGTAATTTCTAGGATGCAGAATTAGAGAAGTATTTTGAGAGAATCATTTATCTGTGTCAATTTCCATCATCTCCTATAAGTTTGAGACACAGCAAGGTCTTGATTGGTCAAGATGAATAGGACTAATGATGCCTCTGAAATTCAAAGGCTTAGTATTAATTATTTCCCAACAGCTGGCTGTATTTATAGGACTGCTGGGGATAAGTAGCTGAGTAAGGAAATTGTGGATCTAGAAGTGGCCCTAAACAGTTACCTCCCTTCTCAGAATAGTAGCTGTAGACGGAAACAGAAGAGAACAGTCTGCCCAGAGCTTTTCATACTGAACGTCAGGACTGACGCCATCACAGCGGTCTCACTGGTACTCATGGTATGGTTCTTTGCTTTCAATTAGTAACATTTCAGAACCAAGAGCAGCCCAGGATGAAGTGCGAGGCCGAGCCAGACTTGCCGAACTTCTTCCACGGGGTGACACCCAGCCAGGCCCCGTTAGAACACTCTGCAGTGATGGAAGCATCGCTGTTGTGTGCTGCAAGAGCCATCAGCCTCACTGCAGATGCGGCTAGCGTGACTGAGAAACCGACTTCCACAGTTAGTCTGCTAGTAATGACCTTTCTGCAGGTGCTGGCGACCGGAGTCTGTAGCACTTAGCACTGCAGTTCTGAAGCCATCAGGCAGGCTGCAGAAGTCTAAGGCCGCAGTAATGTGTGTCTGGGTTTCTTCTGGCTTCTCGGACCACAAAGGAAGTGATAAGTTCCTTCTGTTTTGTATTCATGAAAAGCAACCCCCATTTACATAGTCTTTTAGGGCAACTGCTTTTGAAATGCACTGGAATCGTTTACTACTTCAGTTAACACAGAATTAAAATAGTATCCCAAATACTTCATTGATCGCCTTTAATTTCTTTAGGATTCATGGGGAAATAATGTCTAATTAGATTTTGATTTACACATTTCTCACCATATCCCTATTCTTATGGATTATTTTCTTTTTAAAAATATGTGTATATGTTTGTTATGGTTTGTGTCTAGATGTCCCCCCAAAGCCTCATGTGGTAAGAGATAGCTGGATCTAGAGTGTGTGATTACTAAATTGATCCATTGACTGGTTTGGCATTGTTCTGCTGGGATCAAGGATGTGAGCCTGAGATTGGGGGGTGGCAGTGTGGGCTGCCCTGGGGGCAGGTAGCCTAGATAATAGATACAGGAAGAAGCTTAACTAGCTGCTTGTTTGCATTGCTTATTTGCATACATTCCTTGCATTTTCCTCACTTTACTTTGCAGCCGGCCCGCTGTCGGTCTGCCCTGCCTCGGATCCAGTGGCCTATAGACTGAAACCTCTGCAGACTGTGAGCTAATAAACCTTTCTTCCCCTAACTTTGGGTGTCGAGTATTCTGTCCCAACAACGAGAGAAAAGTAACTAAAACAATGTTTAAGTCATACATGTGAGCAAATCTCACAAGGTAGTAAAATTCAGAACAGAAAGCCTTAATTTTCATAGCTTAATAGCTCTTGTCACCATGGAGTAGACCAACTAAGAATGGAACGGTATTTAACTTAATTTTTATAGTAATGAAAATGTCAAATAATCCAGGTTCAAAAAAGGGATACTCTTTAAAATAAAATAATTATAAAATTAAAGTAATTTGGTGTGTATTTTTACAATTAAATGAGATCAAAATTTAAATCTCATTTAAATATTTTCTGGTCCAGAATGAATAAGTGAAAGGCTAGAAGGAAGCCTATCTCCATTATCCTACTTTTTTCTTAACAAAAAGTGTACAAGGAAATTTTGCCAGACTGAAGCCCAAGAATGCACTTAACTGAAGACAGTCACATTTTAAAGAAGTGGCATATGCTGTGGTAGAAGGAAGAAAAGATTAAAAAGATCAAGCTCGCATCATTCTGCACCAGACGTCATGACCGGCGGAGGTGATTGTTATTCTGGAAGTGATTTTTTTTCGTCATATTAAGTGTCCTTGCCAAACCTGAGTCATATCTGGGGACAAGTTTAGACATGGACACAACCACAATCTTCCCTCGCAGACTGGCCCCTCTGCCGTCGGCTGGTGAAGCAGGAGACTTGGCGCAGTCAGGTCGTCTCCCTTTCAGCCACTGCCCACCCGGCTCTGCTGGTTTTACCTCCAGACAGGCGCCTCCCAAGTTCACTCCCAGGCTGCACCCACCCGCCCCGTGTCTCACTCCTGCTCCTAACTGCCTCCTGCGTCCCTGTTCCAGACCTTCCACTGCAGCTACAGTGAACGTCCCAAAACAAGTATTACTCTTCCAATGCTTAAAATGTTGCATTTCAGATGAAACCGCAGATCTTTAACTGGCCTAAAGGACAGTATGATACAGCTGCTGCTGCTTCTCTAGCTTTGAAGAAAGCTGTATTCTTTGGAGTCAGAAATCTGGAGGCAAACAGTAGAAGAAGTGACTTGAAATTACTCAAAACGATTGCCTCTAAGAAGCAGGGATGGGATGAGGTTTATCCACGGGTGCTTTGAGAGGACAAGCAGATGCTGTAAACCAGCCTGCAGAAGGCAGTAACCACAATACAGCACCGAGGCCCGGAAGAGGAGGAGGAAGGGGGCACCCGAGGCTCTGGAATCACAGAATCTGGAGAGAGTAAAGAATGAGGATGAATATTTAAATAGATAAAAGAATGAGTGAAATATTGTAAGACGAGAAGCCGTTTTTCATAAGAAATACATGAAATCTTACTGTTGTAAACCTTAATAGGTTTTGTTTGTTAAATATTTCAGCCAAGAGGAATTGCTGATCACCAGGGACGAAGGTCTGAAAAGGAAAACAGTCACTGGACTTGTATCTAGTCACTTGGCATCTTCTCAGATCTGGGTAGTGTCGTCGCCGCGCCCTGCTGCTCACTAACGTAGGGGAGTTCGGGCAGCGGGGAAGAGGAGGGCGGGACGAAAGGGAACCGTTTAAACGCACTGCCAGCAGTTGCACGATATGGTGGAGACGAAGCCTATTAAGGACCTAATTCTGGAAGAAGCTCCTTGACACTGATCACTTGTGAAAAGGAGATATTTTTTCTTTCCCACATACTCGGTTCTGTACACTTGTCTGCAAACCTTAAGAATCGGTACATCTGATTATCAGCTTGTGGAATTACTAACACTGAGACACTCTGAAAGAGCATGCAGGGTTATTAACTTTGGCAGGAAATGAAAATTTGGCCTTAATATACATGTGAAATTGAATTGTCTGTAGCACAAAGCTTTGGAGATTACCCATGCAAAATGAGAAAACTATCTAAATTTAAAATTGTCCTCAGTACAGTGGAAAGTAATTTTGCAGCCTGCATTTTTACTTCAGTGAAATCCGTGAAGAGATTGGCTCTATTAATTTAGATTTAAACAGAGGCTCTGTGTCTTCTAAAAATGGTAAATGAGATGGAAAATGTATTTTAAGGGGGAGAAAAGGCTTTCTGAAAATGCTGCAGTCTGGCTCACTCCCTACTCCACATCTTTTGAGTCTGTTCTAAAACCAGTTGGCCTCAGAGGGAAGGCAGTACGCACCGTGACAGGCATTAAGAACAAGGACACACAGACAGTACCTCAGTGACACGGAGCAGCTTCGGGAGGAGGGTGAGAAGCCAGCGGAGCACGACAATGCAGAAGTCATTGACGGCTTTTACATATTAGCCAGGTAGCTGGGTCCTTGAGAGAGGAAAAAAAGAGGAATTGAATGCATTTTCTCTAATGTCAAATAACTGTCTTATAAACCCTGCCTAAAATAGTAGGGTAGCAGATTTTGTTATATAAACGACCTTCTCACACAAATAATTGTCTTTTGTATGAAGAGAAATTCAGTTTCTCATTGCCTGGTCTGAATTTATTTAGATCAGAAGGATAAAACATGTTTATTATTAATAATTAGTCATTAAATAGAGGACTATTTGAGACCATAGTTTCATAACTTAACACTTAGCCATCAAGAGTAATAGATTGACCTGCCATGGGGGCGCACACCTGTAATCTCAGCACTTGGGAGGCTGAGGCAGGAGGACTGCTGAGAGTTCGAAGCCAGCCTGGACTACATAGCGAGACCCTGTCTCAAAGAAATATTAATAGATTAACACAATAGCCAGAATGCAAAAAGGTAACTGATTAACTTATTTCTCTTTATTGCCCAGAGTCTTAGTGTCCTTATTATTGAATAGATTTGTAATTGTGAGAAAACCGAGGACAAGTAAGTAATTTACCTATTTTTGGTTGGTAGAGCTGCTGAGCAATAGAATTAGCCTAGAACTAAAGTCACACGAACGTCAGATAATTTACTTACTACTACATCTTATAAAAAAAATCTGATGCTGCTGAGTAGGCAGCGCAGTGAAATCATTGTCGTGTCCTTGTTGTTTGCTTTTCCTTCCAGGTATCGCCTTGCTGTACTTGCACCTCCACGACGTGTTTGGGGACCCTGCCTATCTGCAGACAGCACATGGCTACGTGAAGCAAAGCCTGAACTGCCTGAGCAAGCGCTCCATCACCTTCCTGTGCGGGGATGCGGGGCCACTGGCCGTGGCCGCCGTGCTGTATCACAGGATGAGCAGCGAGAAGCAGGCGGAGGACTGCATCACACGGTAATCGGGCCTCTTCCCGAGCGTTATCAGCTGGCATCGTTACACATTCTGCTATGTAACAGAGAACACTCTCATGAGTTTTTCTTTCAGCAGAGAAACTGCACTCCTGCATTTGATGAGTTCTCATGTTATTCGTGTGTCACAGTTAAGGAAGAACCATTGTGATCCCTATCTTACTGCAAGATAGAAAACGCCGTTGTGTTCAGGAATGAGGGATCAAAGCCGAACTGTGTGAGCACTAACCCGAGGCGGGCTGCCCAGCCTGGTAATCCAGAGAAACGTGTTCGCATCCAGCAGGAGGGCTCTGAGGCCCTCTGTGGGCCACACACTGAGTAAAGCTGCCTTCTCAGGGTCAGGCACACAAACGAAGACTCTTGTTTTTATATAGATCACCATAGTCCACTACAACCTTGTGAATCACGAAGAATCCCTAAATCTTTGTGCCATATTTATTGCCTTGCTGAAGTTTATCGAGCACCCTTTTGAGTTCTGCCAGGATACCTGCTTGCCTTGTAAGTCTGCACGTAGGGCAGGCTCCGCATGCTGACAGGACGGGTGGACAGCCACAGCGGGCGATCATCCCTGAAGTGACGGTGGTTTACTTCCACTGAATTACTCTGAGAATGGTGTCACCGTCACAAGTTCAGTTTGTTAAGGATCCCGAGTAATCTTATGTAATCGGCGCTCAGTATCTACAAGTTCATATCCACAGATTCGGCCAGCCATAGATCAGAAGTCTTAGAGAAAAATCACCTCTGTACTGAGCATTGTACAGGCTTTTTCCATGTTGTTATTCCCTAAACAATACAACAACTGTTTACATAAGATTATAAGTAATCTATTTATATTAATCATTATAAGTCATTATAAGTAATCTAGAAATGACTTAGAGTACCTGGGAGGATGCGCGTAGGCCACATGCTGATACACCGTTTTATATGAGGGCTGGAGCAGCCAGAGTTGGATATCTGTTGATGGCCTGGGACTGCTGCTCGCGGTCCTGAGGGCCGCGGTGTGTGTGGTCTGTACATTTCACCAGCAGGCTTGGTGGACATTTTAAGAGAGGAGCGTGTCCTAGTTGAAGAGGAATCATCTACACCTGTGCAAATTCTCCCTCCTCCCCCAATTTTTTTCCCATACAGTAGTTATATTCTCTTACTGTTAACTTTTTCCACTGGAAATTCTAACAGAGGGTAAACGGAGGAGACTTTTGCCCTACCTGTCAATGATATGTGAATCTCATTAAATCAGCCCCTGAACTCACATATTTTTTTATACATCACTATTCTCTTGTCTGTCAGAGGCTAAAATCATGTAGTACAATTAAAATTAAATAAAAAAACACAGTACTTAGTGTAGACAGAAAACACTACGAACATCCCACTTCAGGGCTGGGAAGTAGTTACTGTAACATCTGTCATCAAGATTGACCAAAAGGACAGGTAATACGAAGCACTGATTTCCTCAAAATAAATTTTAAAGTGTGTTTCTCCCATGGCAGTTGGCTTGCATAAGACCAACCAGTGCAGACTCTGTTCGTACTCAAATTTGAAACACAGAAACTACCTTTTTTTTTTTTTTGCATGGCCAGTTTTAAGCTATTAGCCACATGAGATCCACAAGATATTCTCATTCAGTGAATCACTCAAGTACCAGCACATTAAATTACAGTGATGCCAGTGTCTTATACATAATGCTACTCCCTCCTAAAATATGCATAGGCAAAGAATGATAGTTTGCTATGGAAGGTCTCTAACAGATGTTTGGTAATACAAGGTATGCCGACATATTGGAGTTTGTACTGAAGCTCCAGCTGCTCAGAGTCCTCCGTAGCCTGTGTGCACGGAACGCCGCAGTTCAGGGAGCAGCATCCGCCAGCCTTCTCCATGCCCATCACCCTCCTCCTAACCCCGAGGGCCTCTACAAAGAAACATTCTTTGGGAAATGGTGCCATATATTAATGTTGGTTTATTAAAATTGAAACACTCCAAAGCGTAAGCTAAGATTCTGTTTCTTTTTGGAATGCCTTGGTCATAAAGATATTTTTCTTACTGTATATCTTCTTAAACTTTGTGTGACATTTCAGCAGTATTTTATTCATAGCCAGTAGGCTTGTTAAGGTTAAAACATAGAATGTCAATCTGTGATAGGAAAATATGCCATGTATGACAGAACAGGAGGAGAAAAAGAGAATTATTTATAAATTACAGTGCTTGCTTCATTCTTCATCTCTTCCCTTTCAGTGGAAAAATATATAATTCTTCTCACCTCAATTTCAGGAAATCCAAAATTATTTTATCACATCAGGTACTTAATAAACCTGTTGTTTTTCCTTCGGTCCAAAGCTTCACACCCCTTGGGGACTCGCCTGTACTCAGAGCTCCTGTGTAGTCTCTCCCCTTCCTGCATTTTAATATAAGGCCTTTCGGAATCATAATTTTGAGTTTTAGGGCCCAAGAAGGGCTTTGAAATTATCAGAAGCCTAAATCTTGAACGATGGACTTGAAGCCCACAGAAGGCCATTGTTGCCCTTGGATGGAGTCTTCCCCCTTGACCTGGGAACCCTTAAGCTTCCTGGTGGAGGAACCCGGATTGTTTTCAGCGCGGGGACAGGGTGTGCGCTCTTTTTCAGAATGTCTCCGAGTTTCTGCTCAGATGGCCCCGCAGGTGGCCGGGAGGGCTGCGGGCGGCGGCAGACAGAGCTGGTCCTGCCTTGTGCCCGACACACCGCGTCTGGTTCTGCCTCCCTCGGCAGGCAGGCAGCGGTGCGGCGAGACGGAGGGCTCTGCGGCCTCCCACCGGTCGGGTGGCCGGCCTGACACTTTGGGCCGGCGCTGAGAATGACGAGCTCTGGCGTTGCGGGCAGGCAGCGCGTGGCCTCTCCCCTTTGCGGCGGGTCGGAAGAGGCCTTTAACTACCAGCCTTTTGATGTAACGCGAGACAGAACAAGGGCGCTCCGCAGCGAGGCCCGGGGAGACACTGCTGGGAGTGGGACGGACCACGCTACTTTTAAGCGTCTAGTTTTCCCTCAGTGCGTTCAGCGGCTTGCTCGACTCCTCTAAAGATCGGCGGCTGTTAGTATCAACACATCGAACAAACGGCCACAGTGATGCGCTCGCGGGTCTGAGGGTCTCTCCACACCCGTCACCGCTGCGATCTGCCAACGCCGTCGCACACGCATTGACACGCGGCGTGCAGGTCACACGTTAAAAAGTCCCACCGTCAGTAACCACTCGAGCCAGCTAAGTTTTGGTAGTTTTGGTAGTTTCCCTCATTACCCGAAGCTTCATTGTCGCAGTAAGACGCTGGCTCCAGGCAATACTTTACTTTCACTATTGAAAGTTGTTTGCCGCCTGCTGTGAACGGCGAAAGGCCAAGAGGCTTAGCTGTGAAGTAGTAATTGTGCATCGCCACCTAGCGGCACGCGGCGACATTGGCGGTGAAGGGAGGTTTAGAAGCGCGGGGCAAGCGCTTTACTCTGCTAGCGCGTCATTGGCGTCAACGTTGGGCCGGGGATGCAATGTTCGTTCCGAGTTACTCCCTCAAGGTAGCATTTGCCTAAAAACCGAACAGGAATTTTACTTTCTGAATAATTTCTTTCAATTTCCTTTGCAAAAGAATTTTTTTTAAATATTTAAGTTCTATACAGTTTGACGCACTTATGTTAAAACCTGATAATGGGTTCTCATCCGAACTCTGAAACACTAATTGTGTTTACTATAGCAGTTGAGTTTTTAACTATGAACGGATTTGTTTTCTTGTGGCCTCAGTGTTAATTGAGCTGCCAATTCTGGTATGATGAAAAAATTGTAACTTCTCTTAATAAATGTTTTTCAGTTCTCTAAACAATCAAGGGCTGGTTGGGGCTGTAGCTCAGCTGTAGAGTGCTCACCCACAAGGCCCCGGGCTCAGGGTGCTTGCCCACAAGGCCCTGGGCTCATATGGCCACACACACAGAGGTGTAGGATGTATGCGTGTGCACCCGCAGAGCTCTGTGAATACCGAACAAAGGTCAAACAAGCAATTACATGAAAATAGAAAGAAACCTCTGGCCTTAGTGACCTTGTTCCTAAGACAACCCTGCTGCATGTGAGCTTATTGCTTATGTTCATAAAACTAAAAACACATGCACCAGCATTTGCATGTTTCTCTGATTTGAGATGCTTCTGTTTTTTCAGGTGTGATATGAAAAGGTTTTCACTTTCTCAGTGGCTGCAACTAGCCGTGCTGTTTGAAATCCATCTTTCCTTCTACGGGTGGGCTCCCCTACAGATTCTTCTGTGCCTTCTTCTCGGCCCTTGTGTCACAACCGTCAGCCGCTTTCAGGACCTGCAATCAACTCATTCTGGCTATTAAACATGTCCTCTGCAATTGAAATGGCAGATGCTCCTCTCCTCTCCCCGTCACCTAGGGAAACGGTGGGGTGGGCCGTGAGACGAGGGTTATTTTCCTTCCATAGGTACCTTCTGTGTACGGGTAGGACATCTGCACTGAGCCTGTCGGGTGTGCGGCCCGCTGGTAGCCAGGTGTCAGGTTTTTCTTTCGTTCTTGCTTGCAGTAACTGTGGGTACCTCTGCAGTTCAGTTGTGGGACTGTGTATGTGAACCCTCAGCTCTGCCCTGACCCCTGCATGAGCAGTTGCCTACTTCCGCCAGATTTACGAACCTTAGAAAGAAGACCCACACATATACAGATCGTCCCCTGCCCTGTTCTTGTAGCTCGGAGAAACCCACATGTCCTCAAGGCCCTCTTAATTGTGCCTATTAAAGGGGGAGTAAGCCTGTGCCGTCACCCACACCTCCAGCCTGTGACTGCCACTCACTGCATCAGTGAAGGCCGTCTTCTAAACACTTACTACACTTACTAACACATGTTCAGTGTAGAGTTTGGTAGTTACTTGATGTAGAGTAATTGTGAATACTGATTCATGATAAGAGTATTTCAGATGTAACCAAGCACCTCATATTCATGATTTCTGATACTTCACTGCTAATTGACCAGCCCAAGTGTAGAATAAATTTAGATGGCATACGGGCACAGCGCATTGTTTCTAACTGCTATTTTTTTCTTTTGGTGCTGGGGATGGAACTTAGGGCTTGTGCTTGCTAGGCAAGTGTTCTGCCACTTGAGCTAAATCCCCAGCCCCCGTTTCTAGCTACTTTAAAATTGAATTTTCACACTGACAGCAAATGACAGAATTTTTAAATCAGGAGGGCTATTCATTTTATACATGAGAAAACTTAGGAACGGAGATTAGTTTGTTGAGCGTCACTAATGAATTTGATTTCCCAGAAATTCCCAGGTTCTTATTACTAATATCATTTTGTCAATTTCACCAAAAATTTAAATGTTTTAATAACTTAAATGGGATCACACTGAACTCATAGGCTAATTTAGGGAAAACTGAGATCCACTTTAAAAACTCAAAATGATAAATAATCTACACTAGCAAGGACATTTTCTCTGCCTATCAGTTTGCCGCATGACCCCACAAACTCCATCAGAAAAGAACAAAGATTCATTCTTCTGGTTCAAATGGCCACATGTGGTTTCTTCCCCACATTTCTTCCCTCTCTTGCCACCTCTGCTTTCCAGTTTCCCCAGGGCTTCCCTCTTCGGTCCTCTGGCGAGGCAGCTGGGGCTTGGCTGACCCGGCTCTGCCCGTACTCCCCGTGACTGTTGGCACCTGGAGCCGGGTGATCTGGAGAACAGACAGGAGAAGCCTCAGATCTGCGTGGAAGGTTTCCTTCTTCCGAGCTTTGACTCCTTTGAGTTCCCATTATAATATTGCTGTGGCCTGGGGCATGAGGTCACAAAGGGGGTACCCTGCCTCTCTAGTATTAGGAGTTGCTTTCCCTCTTATCATGAAATAGAATGAAGGGATCCTTCCGGGGCTCCCTGTCCGCCTCCTCATTGCCAAGGTCCAGGTTTTACCTGTACAGTACTCAGTTCAGGCCAGAGGGGAAAATAAGGTACTCACCCCATTTGGTGGTTCTTCCCCATTCTGCCTGCCGCTGTTTACTTTGGGAGTCCTCAAGTAGCTGCTTCGTGTGTTCAATCCAGATTTTAGGGCTAAGTTGAGCGGGAGAGGCAGAGTGAAGTGAGCTT
Organism: Hystrix cristata; assembly: GCA_004026905.1. Classification (NCBI taxonomy): domain Eukaryota; kingdom Metazoa; phylum Chordata; class Mammalia; order Rodentia; family Hystricidae; genus Hystrix; species Hystrix cristata. The sequence goes on from PVJO010002613.1 coordinate 134,944, forward strand.
ACTCCATGAAGTAACTTTGTCCGAGAAGCTGAACTGAGTCTGTGGGTGAGGACCTCCTCAGTTTTCTACATCCATCTGTCAGCACACCATGCTGCAGTGGTTAACAGGGGCGCAGAGCGCTGTGTCGGGATGGAGGATACGCGGGATACAGCAGACCGAGGAGGCTGAAGAGGAGCGGCGAGCCGGGAGGCAGGGACTGGGGAGCAGGAAGGCGCTCCTCACGTGGCTGTCCGAGTCGCCGACTGGTAGATCGGGCTGCTGTGCAGGCACCTCGCACAGGGCTGATGGCACGGTGAGGAACAGTCCGAGGACGGAGATCAGGGGGGTGTAGCAGGCGTTTCTTGTTAGGAAAACAGCCCTTGAGTGTTGACTCTGTCCTTTTTCTGGGGCATTAAATCTATAGCCAGTCTTAGCGTCCCTCTGTGAGGAGCCAGCGAGGCTTCGGGAGCCTTCGCCACACACCGGTGCTCCTTCCTTCAGCGAGTCTTCCTCAGTTCCACTGTGCAGAGAGACTTAATCGAGGACCTACCTTTGAACCTTGAGCTTTCATATATATAAATACATGCCAGTCCCCTTCACTTTATCTTAGACGTGTATTTCTCTTCCTAGGCTGATTCACCTAAATAAGATCGATCCCCACGCTCCCAATGAAATGCTGTATGGACGAATGGGCTACATCTATGCTCTGCTTTTTGTCAATAAGAACTTTGGGATGGAAAAAATTCCTCAAAGCCATATTCAGCAGGTACCACATTTTTGTGCTTTTTTGGGAGTCTGTTTAGACGCCCACTGCCTTATTCTCTGCCTAAACCTTTGTCTTTGTTTTTCCAGTTAGCACACCTCAAGAAGAAAGATAGTATATTTTGACCTTCGGAGGTCAGGCCCAACCAACAGCTCCCAGCACTCCTGGCAACACTGTAGGCAGGGACCCGCCTCGCTCTGTCTGGTTAGAGACCCCTTCAGAGGAAGATTAGGGTCAGATTTTGCCTCCCAGATGCAGATCTCTCCTCGTGGGCCTGGAGGGGTTTGTGCTTCCCATTAACAGGTGAACTCTGGCAAGCACTAGTGTAAAGAGTTCAGGATCTAGCCTGCCGTCCTGCTCTTAGGCAGGATCCAGTCACATTCACCTGTCCGAAGCAGAGGTAAACTGCTCTGCCTGGCCGAAAGGTGGCATCTAACTTGCCATCCCTTCTTTGGTACCTCTTAGGCAAATACTTCTTCACTTCCACCCGGGAGGTTTTTATTCTGATTATCTAATTATTTCGGTTGGCTTTCTCCCTTACAGGTTTGTGAAACAGTTTTAACCTCTGGAGAAAACCTGGCTAGAAAGAGAAACTTTACGGCAAAGTCTCCGCTGATGTACGAATGGTACCAGGAATATTACGTGGGGGCTGCGCATGGCCTGGCAGGAATTTATTACTACCTGATGCAGGTAAGGGGCGAGGATGGTGAGACTTTGGAGTGTGCTTCCTGGTGGCCGTACTGGCTTAGGGGAGAGGATAGATCCTGTGGCTGCATCTTATCCTTCTGTCAACCACCGTATTGTACTTCTTTACCTGCTTGACCTAGACAGACAAACGCTGGCCTGATACATTTTGAAGTGCATAAACATGAAAGGCACTGCTTCGCCATGTCTGACTTGTCCGTACCACACTGGCCTACTCAGTGCTACCCGTGCAGACTATTTTGACCCATACTCGTACGTAAAGAACCCTTTCCCTCTTCTCTTTCAGCAAGTCCCTTGAGTTAAGAATATCACTCTGTGTTGTATGGTACAACCCACTGAAGCAGGTACCGTGAGTAAGAACAAAATCAACAGAAAACAAATGAGCACTTGTTGCCTGAGGCTCACTTAGCAAAGCTGAGGAGATGTCTTAGTGAGTGCTGTGTAACAAACCTAAAAAACAGCCCAATGTGCCATGCCCCGCAGTGCTGAGGCTTGACCATACTGAGAGAGGTCCGTCAGCGTGAGACAGACTGAGGACAGACAGAACTCACTGCGACTCACACGACTTGGAGAGGAGCGCAAAACAGAACTTGTCAGGAATGGACGTGTCTGGAGACGGACCGAGTTCTCCTTAGAGAGAAGGTGGCACTTCGGAGTAAGAATTACGGCAAAAGAAAACTGATTGGTTAATGGCTGCAGAACTCCGCCCTCCCCTGCCCAGCGCAATGTGACATAAAGCATTGTGTGCCCGCTTGGATGTCCACATTCCCAGCTGGCTGAGCCTCTGGCTGAAATGCAGATTGTCGTCAGGCCTTCCCTCCACCTAGAACTAAACTCTCAGGGTCACACTTGGACTGTCAGTGGCAGTCCAGAGACAACCACTGTGTTCATTCTCTACTTCTCAACTAGAAGTTTCGTAATTCGGGTTTTCACCAATTTAAGCTTAAATTCCCTTGTTTCTCTGGCACGTTCCCTAGTAGCTCTCTATTTCCCGAAGTGCATACAGATCCTTTAAAGTCCTCAGGAAAGGCGGGTTTGTGTCTTCTGCAGTTCAGGGTGAGTTAGAATCACGCACGTCAGTGACGGAATGGCGCGTTGACCTTTCATTAGGACAGATAATCTGGAGACATCCTCCATTCTGCCCCCTTTTGTTAGCTGTTAAGCACCTGAAAATCTAAGTATTGATTTTTCCATTTGCAGGTTATATATTTGAAATGACTGAATTTTTATTCTTGGAAGTCCACCCTAGTATATGACTTTGTACTGACATAAAATAAACCAATGTTGATTTTAGGCCACGTTGGCTTGCCCTCACACATTCCCCCGTTCTACTCTAACTCTTTAAGTTGAGCTTGAATACTGCTCTTTGTGTAAAGTACAATGTCTGTGTCCCCTGAAGAAGGCAATGCACATTCCAAATCTGGTGAAAATTGCACGGTGTCTCCCATCCGCAACGCCTCCTCCCTCCTGTGCTTCACACCACTGCCCACCCCTTGCCCTCACGTGCCCTGCCCACTGTGGACAGCACAGCACTTTGGATTTGCCATCTAAACAGTGAGCAGTGCATTGAATTAAGAACAGAAACAAAGAAATTTAAAAAGTGTATCTAAAATGGCAGCTCATATGCCCTACATCAGTGTGTCCTATAAATCTGAACATCATTCAGATTAATCCTGTATAGAGATTGATTTTAAATCCTCTGCAGAAAGATTTGATCTAAAGTCATTCTGCAGTCTGACATTGGATTGTAGGTGTCCTTTTCTATTGAAAACGTCACTTATCACTTCTTTAAATATAGTAATGAAAGTTGGGCTTGGTTATCTAATGCATCTCTTTATGGCCTTAAAGCATGCTTTAGGAATTGAAATTTTAGGAAAATTATTTGTATGTCTGTATATAGCAAATATTGAACAGTAATATACACAGGGGACCCTTGTTAACTGATGGCCTAGTTTAATTTGTTCCATTACTTAAAAATTATAAAATGAAATCGCAGAAGATTAAATAACAAAGATGTTGTGGAAGGTGGAAAAAATTGGATAAAATCCAAAGCCTTTTAATGCCTGTCCAGTTCATGGGATTTTTCCTGGTGTAAAATGCATATTGGGTTCTGGGAGGGTCTGTTCACTTCAGCAAAACTGATAACTCTTCTTTCTCCTTTTAGCCCAGCCTTCAAGTGAGCCAAGCCAAGCTGCACAGTTTGGTCAAGCCCAGTGTTGACTTTGTCTGCCAGCTGAAATTCCCTTCTGGCAATTACCCTCCGTGTTTGGATGACAACCGAGACCTGCTTGTCCACTGGTGCCATGGCGCCCCAGGCGTAATCTACATGCTCACCCAGGCCTATAAGGTGCTGTGTTGTTCTCATTTCAGGGAAAAGCTAGAAAGCATAACAAAAACTGTATCGTTGAAGATTGGTTTTATAATCCTTACAGGATTATCAAATTCACTTGTTAGACCGCAGATCACTTTGCTCATTGGGATTGTAATTAATCCTCACAGGCTCCATTGTACTTCAGCCCACACTGTTTCAGAGAGCAGCAGACTGCTTCATGGTAGGTGAAGTCACCAAGACAGCAGCATCTGCAGCAGACTCGAGTGACTCAGCCTCAGTTAAAAACAGAAGCCTCGTGCACTGCTGGTGGGAACATGAAATGGCCTAGCTGCCACGGAAAACAGTCTGTGGTTGCTCAAAGCATCCAACATTCAAGTAATATATAATCTACATCCAACAATTCCACTCACAGATGTCTACCCACAAAAACTTAAAAGCAAGAATTCAAACAGATAGATGTATACCAGTATTCATAGTAGCTCCTTGCTAAGCCAAAAGGTAGAAATTATCCAAGTATCCATCCACAGATGAAGAGGAAAAGAAAACGGGGTGTACACATGTAGGGGAATTTATGTAGTCTTAAAAAAGAATGAAATTCAAATACACACCACAACTCGTGAACCTTGAAAACATACCAAGAGAAATAACCCAGACACGAATTGATAAATGCTTTATGATTCCACTTACACAAAGTGATGGCTAATATGAAGTGTTGAGAATAAGCAAATTCATGGAGACAGAAAACAGGTTACCAGGACTGGAGCAATGGGCAGAATATCGATGTGTTGCTTAATGCATACAGTTTCTGTTGAGAATGATGAAAAAGTCTTGCAGGTAGTAATGCTAGTTATACATAGTGCATGTAGATAATGCCAGTGAATTGTATGTTTAAAAACTGTCCAAATGGTAACTTTCATAATATGTATATTGTACCACAATTTAGAAAAATACAAATACCACTCCTAAACAATTTGCTATAGCAGAGCTGTAACCAAAAAAGAAAAGATATTTAATTGAAAAAAAAGTAGCAGCCAAGGTGTCAGTGACTGTTGGTGCCAAATCAACAAACTACCAATCTGTAGACTATAAACAGACACTGACATCTCACAACTAAGCTTGTACTATATTAAATTGTATTAAAGGAAAAAAAAATTTAAAGTTCCTTATACTACTTTTAAAGACACTTTGTTTTCAGTGAGATATTAAACATATCTACTCAGAATCTCTCTGAAGTCTTTGATCAGGACATGGAGGGCAACAAAGGATTATAAAAGGTTATCCTT
>PVJO010002614.1:0-71930 GCA_004026905.1 Hystrix cristata
CCCAGGGCTTTCACACTGAGCTACATCTGGCCCTTTTTTATTTTTTAATTTCGAGACAGGGTTTCACCACTTGACTAAGTCACCCAGGCTGCGCTTGAACCTTCAGTCTTCCTGCTTCAGCTTCCCAGAGTGCTAGGATTATGAGCATGTAGTCCACCTCTCCTAGCTGACTCCTCTTTATTCAGACAAGCCAGGTGGAAGGCAATTACTTCCCACCTCTCAAGAGGCAAGGGCGGGGGAGGAGGTTGAGCTGAAGGCAAACGTCACCAGGCTTGAAGCCTCCCTAGCATGGTTCAGTGATTTCTTAGAGACAGGAAGTAATTTTCCTCTTATTTCTTGCAGAGATTTCAATTAGTAAAATTACTTAGGTTTTCCTTTATGAGCTGCCCGGTGCTCTGTTGGGGCTGCAAGGTCTGTTTGAGGGCCAGAACCCAGGTCCCCTTACACAGAGTGAGGGCTGCAAACATGACCTCTGCTATCGGACTGTCTGTCACAGCCTTGCCATCAGACCACCTGGGTTGAAGTTTGGCTGTCCATTCATAAGCTGGGTGGTGTGGGGCAAATTGCCTAAATCTTCTGTGCTTCCACACCCTCGTCTGTAGCCTGGAGCTAGGTTACACTGATCTTCCAGGGTTACGTTGTGGATCCGCAGAGACAGACAGGGACAATACATGGTGGGTGCTCTGTAAATGCCAGTGTCATTGTAGCTGCTGTAGGTCCCTAAGAGGCCTTGGTGCAGGCCACCAGGCCCTGGTCTGGAAGTTTCCTGAGGAGCTGAGGATGAGCCCAGGCAGACTCCTTTTTCCTAGGGGTCCTCATGAAAGAGCCCATGCATCATGCAGTTAGCAGAGCAGCGCCCAGCACGTGGTGGGTACTATATCAAGGCAGGATCCACCCCATCACTTGTGGGCCTGCTTCTCCATCACCAGGCGCTGACATCAACACGCAGGCCAGTGACAGTGCATCTGCCCTCTACGAGGCCTGCAAGAACGACCATGAGGAGGTGGTGGCATTCCTGCTGTCTCAAGGCGCCGATGCCAACAAGGCCAACAAGGACGGCTTGCTGCCACTGCACATCGCCTCTAAGAAGGGCAACTACAGGTCAGTGGGCACTGCCACCCTGCAGCACAGCTCCCTGGGGACAGACAGCAGGCGGAGTGGGGGAGGGCAGTGCACCTGCTTCGATGTCTGTCCCAGGGATTAGGACAGCCCAGGAGGGCCTAGCATGGAGGGCGCCCTTCACGGGAGGGAGAAAACCCTTTCAGCTGTTAGCAAGTGGGTAGCAAATGCCTGTAAGAACTGCCACATAAGAAGACCTCACACATCTGTAGCTCTTACCAGTGCTTTACCTTCTAAACTTATTTATTATTTTCAACAATTCAGTGAAGTGCACATACTGTTACCTCTACTTTAAAGATGAGGAGACTAAGACATAGAGAAGTCGAGTGACTTGCCCAAGGTCACACAGCCTATGGGTGCCAGGAACTCACTTGCTCCAAATGTCGAATCTAGAGGAATTTTACTGAGGGGGCCAGATACGAATCTGAATTAGTGGATATTCCCAGGGGAATGGAGGATAACCTGCCAAGCAATTAGCAAGCATACAGTCAATGCCTACTGCAGTGGGAAGGGTACTGCTGCTAACACTAGTGGTCCCTGAGCATTTCCTGTGTGCCGGGACCCACGGGCCAGAGGGGAGGAGCTCGAATTCTCAAGCAGCCAACCTGGTTGGGAAGATGTACACGTACACATACTCACGTGCACACACACACAAATTGATGATGCGCACTCATTTGTGCGCATGCACATGTTGATAACAAATCGTGTGCACAACTAAGCTCCATGGTGGTCCCAGCAGAGAGAGGCTATTATGGGCTAGTGGCCAGCTTACTATGGAGCAGGTTTTGTGAGCACCCACTCTGGGCCTCTCTTTCCAGCTCTGTGTTCACTGACCTTGCCTTGATAGCTTAATGTCAGCCATGGTGGGAGTTTTTACACCATGAAATTGGCCAATGCTACGAATCTGTTCCTGTGGCCACTTCCCTCCACCCTCACCCCACCTGAAAGCCCGATGTTAGACATGTATCAGCAATACTGTGGGTGGGGAAAGACTCCAGGAAGGGGAACTCCAGCTGCCCTCGGAGGACAAATGGGGCTGGGTAATTTCCAAGGTGCAGATTGTCTGTTTTCCAGGTGGGCCTCACCACTGCACTGTGGGGACAGCTCAACCTTCATTCCCATTTTACAGATCAGGAGACTGAGAGAGCCAGACAGTCAGGAGACTTGCCCCATAGTGAGCCATCAAGGGCCAGGGTTTAAAGCCTAGTGATCAGACCCTTTCCACTGGACCATCATGTCCTAAACTGTGGCCCTTCACAGCCTTTCTTCCTGGATGTAGAAAAATCTTCATTGCTTAGTCATTTCCTTTAAGTAAACTTTTTAATCTAAAATGAATACATTAAAAAAAAAACTCATCACACTAGTGTGGTGTTAAAATGATCAATTTATAATTAATAAATAATCTTCCCACCTAAAATCCCATCTCATGCACCCTGGCTCACACATTGGGAAACACCCGCGTCTTCCAGGCAGGGAGAAGGAAGAGAAAGACAGACTGGGGGGTGTTTGCTGTCTTCGCTAAGGCAGAAGGGGGACAGTGACAGCACAGAGAGGGAAATGAAGGACCCAGGAGGCTGCGCTGGCCGCTGGAGCCCCAGGCCACCCCACACAACCAGCTTTCCTGGGCCTGCCCCAGAAAGGGTTAAGACCACATTCCCAGCAGCCTCGGCCTCCTGGCAGGGCCCGCGCCAGCCAGCTAGCTGGCTCCTCAGCAGGCCGCCCAGGGTGCGAGCATCAGAGGCCTCTCCAGCTGACCTCCGCAGGCTGCCCGGGGACTTGATGTGACATTCCCGAGCATTCCACATTCAGCCACCTGCCAGAACTCCCTGCCTGCCCTCGTGCGGGCCTGCAGTGCTGCCTCAGGGTGGGGCTATCGCCAGAGGAGCCTGCATTGCAGCACACTTAGGGGAGGGCGTGATGCTCCGGCACAGCTAAGCGAGGAACCCCAAGATCCCAACATCTTAATCACCTCCAAAATCACTTTTTCCTGTTTTGCACTTTTTGTTTGGCCAATGCACTTTATGAAATTAAACACCAACATCAAAGATAGGTTTATTTAAAAACTATGTGAATTAGGAAGACCAGACACCCAGGGACAGCCCCTAGAGTAGCGGTCCCCAACCTTGGCACACTCGGGAACCCCTGAACTGTAAGAGCCCCGGTGTCCCACTCAGGGATGCCGGTGTAACCGGGCTGTGGCCTGGCTTCTGGGTTTCCAAATGCTGCCCAGGGGATTTTATCAGCGAGAACGAGGACCTCAGCCTCTCTTCTGTGGCCAACAGAAAATACAGCCGTCCAGTTTAGGCCTTATTTCTAACCCCTTTCTTTTCAATATCCCTCATTACACACACATGCACCTGCACACATACACATGTGCACACATGCGAATGCACGTTGGTGGCAGAGCCTTCCGTGAGCAGCTACTTCCGGTGCAAAAGTCAAGTTCACTCACATCAAACAGGCACTGAACACTGAAAAGGTCAGACCACGGTGACCTGGTGACCCAGCAGTCCTCTGTGTGTGGCGTGGCAGGGACAAAGCTATCTTCACTGTGGGGCTTGGCACACTGACAGCCACTGTGCCTTGATGGCCCACTGTGCGCTGATCACACCAAAGTGTAAGATCCCATTTCATGCACAGAAGCAGCCCTGGTGAAAGAGATCATCAAACTGTGTAATCTGAACATAGTATTCCCACCTTGCTGGACTGTTATGAACAATAAATGAGCTAAAGTACTTAGCTAAAGGAGGTAAATGTGAAAAACTTTAAGCAGTGCCTGACACATAGTAAGTGCTCAATAATAACATCATCATAGTTATTTGGGAAAGAGAAGTGTTCACAGTCATAAGGGCTCCACAAATGTTAGCTATGGCCACTGTCATGATCATTATCACCATCATCATCTATTGTTATGATAAGTACCCCTCTGCTACAGGCATGGTGCAGAGAGGTTAAGATAGCCTCAGATAGCCCAGCACTGTCAGGCAGAGCTGCTTGTGTGCTCTGCATCCAGATGATTCTAAGCCCCTAGTTTCTTCACTGCACATGCCAGGCCTGCACGTGGCCAGAGGCAGCCTGCTTCAGCCTGGATCCCTCACCTGCTGGCTGCTCCTGGGCTGCCCTCAGCCTGGAGGAGCTGGGATCCTGGTGGGGAGCCAGGCCTGGGCAAGGACAAGGGTTCTGTCAGGGGGTCCCAGGAACAGGACGGTGGCCGGAGCGAGACACCCAGCAGTTATGGTACCCGCCGAGCTGCAGCACTGGGCCTCATGGGTACAGCCCCGAGCTGGGCAGAGCTGAGTGGGAAGTTCAGCCCTGCACTGGGGAGGGAGGAAGCCAGCCTCAAGCCCTCAGGCACGGAGCCACGGTCACCTTTGTTCCTCTCCACAAGGTGCCATTTTGTCAATAGCCATCTAACCCCAGGACCTGCCTCTGGGAGAAGGGGGTGACCCCAGCCCGTTTCATGGGTGGCTTTCTTGCCTTCCTGCCTTCTGTCCCATAAACAGGGCTGGGGGAGAGGCATGACAGTGCTCCATGGGCCACGTGGCCACTCCTCATGGTTAGAAGTGGGGCACCACGAAAAGACACAGTCCTAGGCATCCAGACACCTTCTGTCCAACTTCACTGTCTTCCCTACTCTAAGCCTGGGCCTTGGTTTTACCCTCCATAAAATGGGAGAGTTGGACATACTGCTCCCCGGGACCTGTTTAGCATTGTATATTTACTTTCTGCAAATTCTTGCAGAAGGTTAAGGCCATCAGAAGATTTACTGTTGTACTGAGACACAATTCTGGGACCCGAGGGTTCGACCCGTCGAGTTCCCACATTTCTGTCACTTTCCCTTGATTCAGCAAGGGATTGCTGGAGACCAGCTGCAACCTGCCAGAGATACCAGCCCCAGCGGGCCAGCAGCTCAGAGCAGCCCCCTCCATGTCCTTTCCCGTGCTTGGGCATGTCACGGCTGTTACAGAGCATTTGTTGGCCATGGCCACCGTCCAGGGCGAGGCCCCCGCCCTGTCTTTGACCAGCACCTCTGCCCAGCAAGGTCAGGCCTCCAGAGCCTGCACAAATAGAAATTAGGAGGCAATTAGCCTCCCTGGGTGTGTGAATTTCCTTTTGAGGTTTTAGAGGCAGATTTTAGCCAAACACAGCATCACTAACAATAATAATACTTTCCACTGAGATCCCAGCAGGAGGTTGCTGGCATCGGATTTCCAAGAAGGCCAGAGGGAAGCGGGTGTGCCAGTGGGCTTGAGGCGTGGGAACCGGCCTGGTGGCACCTGCTTCCCGGCCACGGCCACCTCCTTGGAGCCCCACACAAGGCTGTGAGTTCACTTGTCAGCAGGATTGGACAGATTAGGGGTTGGAATCTTGTTGGTGGCAGGAGCTTGTTCTTGGAGGGTGCAGAGTTCTAGGGGAAGAGAGCCCAGTCGGGGGGCCAAGCCCCCGGGCCTTCAATTCCTCACTGCAGCTCTCTGAGTCTCATCTGTTAAAAGAAGGCCACACAAGTGTGGTTTCACCACAGGGTGGCAGTGAAGGTAGAATGGGCAAGCAAGTCAACATGCTGGGGAGCCTGCAACACCCCATGACATCCCTTGTCACCGTGATTGCTACACAAGCAGTAGGGGAGAGGTTAAGAACGAGGCCTCACAGGGCAGACGGCCTCGGTTCAAGTCCTGGCTCCATCCCTTCTGGGCTGTGTGTCCTTGGGAAAGTCACATACCCTTTCTGGTCTGTGTTTCCTCATCTGAAAATGACACTAATACAAATACCACCTCAAAGAGCCAATGGGAAGACTTCTTAGATTAATACAGGCAGAGTGCTGAGACCAGTGCCCGAGTCAGCAGGAGACAGGACCAGGGGTCGCAGGGAGCTCCAGCCTCAGCGGCGGCCAGCCCAGCTCTCCAGGTCAAAGGCGCACAGAGAGAGTGAGAGAGACGTGTTTGTCTTTTCCTGTCCCCCAGGACCCAGCAGCCTCACCAGGGCCCAGGGCAGTAAGATGGGGGTGCAGGACATCTCGACCCCCACACATCCTGGTTCGTCTCTCCTGACTATATGGCCCGTGCAAGTCCTCTGACTTTGCTGAGCCTTCCCCATCTGCAGAGTGGAACCAGGAGACGTGATGCTTTGTGGGTTCTCGTGAAGATGGAACCAAACTCCCTCTCCCCGGCAGGGGAGGTGTGACTCCAGCGTCACCACGGGCCTCTGCTGCCCCCTACAGGGAGTAGCTTGCTTTGGGGGCCTCCCAGCCAAAGATCACTGAGCTGGGAATGGGCAAACCGCCATTGCCTGAAATAAGTCAACAGGAGGTTCTTGACGCCACAGCCCAGCTGGTTGAGGCTTTTAGGAGTTCAGACTCTGGAGGTCAAGATTCCTGATTTTCAGCCCCGCTGGACCCCTTACCGACTATGTGACTGTCAGAATCTTGCTGGAGCTCTCCGAGCCTCCGTTTCCTTATCTGTAAAGTGGGGCCAGTGGCTGACCCACCCTCCCCAACATTGAGCTCTCTAATCGTGAGCACGGCGGTCCCTTGGCGCCCCCTGCTGGCGGAGTCTCACCCCACCCCCTCACCCCGGTGCAGGCCTCCTGGTGACTCGCGCGTGCCTTCCTCCCCGCAGGATCGTGCAGATGCTGCTGCCCGTGACGAGCCGCACGCGCGTGCGCCGAAGCGGCATCAGTCCGCTGCACCTGGCGGCGGAGCGCAACCACGACGGGGTGCTGGAGGCGCTGCTGGGCGCTCGCTTCGACGTGAACGCGCCGCTGGCTCCCGAGCGCTCGCGCCTGTACGAGGACCGCCGCAGCTCCGCGCTCTACTTCGCCGTGGTCAACAACAACGTGTACGCTACCGAGCTGCTGCTGCTGGCCGGTGCCGACCCGAACCGCGACCTCATCAACCCGCTGCTCGTGGCCATCCGCCACGGCTGCCTGCGCACCATGCGGCTGCTGCTGGACCACGGCGCCAACATCAACGCCTACGTCGCCACGCACCCCACCACCTTCCCAGCCACCATCATGTTCTCCATGAAGTGCCTGTCGCTGCTCAAATTCCTCCTGGACCTCGGCTGCGACGGCGAGCCCTGCTTCTCTTGCCTGTACGGCAACGGCCCGCACCCGCCCGCCCCGCAGCGCTCCAGCCGGTTCAGCGAGGCCTACACGGGGGACAAGGCGCCAGGCGTGGTCCAGGTGCGCCGTGGCGAGGGGTGCTGGGGTGACCTAGCCGCTGTCCACGTGCTTGCCTGAGAGGCGGTGTAGACCGGTGGCTGACACACCTTGGCGCGAGTGTGGGCTACAGTACAACAAGGTGGACTGTCAGAAGCAGTGTGGGGTGCTGGTTAGTGTGCTTTGGAGGGAGGGTAAACTGGTGGTTAGCACAGTCTGAGGCCGCAGAGCTGGTGATTAGCACCCTTAGGGGCAGCAGAGCCGCCTGGTTCACGTGGAGGGTGAAATCCATATTTTGGTTCAGCGTGTTGGGTGATCTATGGAACTAACCGTGGAGCGGAGGGTTGGCAGGAACTCAGCAAAACTGAAGGACTCCTCGCTCGGCAGCAGATCTACACGGGATTGGGGTAGGTGGGCAGGACCCACCGAGGACAGCCACAGCAGGCGGGTGCATGGTCAGGAGAGGTGCAGGAAGCCAGCAACCCAGAGGCAGGGCCTGTTCCTGAAGTCAGCGCTTAGAATGAAAAGGAAGCTGAAAACACCCTTCCGCTGGAGATCATTGTACTGGCTCACGGGCAGCGTTTATGGGCTGCCCGCTGTGTGCAGAGAAGTCTGTGTTCCTAGAACCTGAATTCTCACTTGAAAAATCCACTTGAAATGGGTGCCATAGACTTTTTATTTCTATTTTTAAATTGTATTTAATTATGTGGTACTGGGGATTGAGCGTGGTCTTCACACCGAGCTACATCCTCAGCCCTTTTTTATTTTTTATTTTGAGACAGGGTCTGCTAGCAATTTCTCAGGCTGGGTTTGAACTTGCAATCCTCCTGACTCAGCCTCTCAGAATGCTGGGATTATGGGTGTGTACCACTTCACCCAGCACATATGCCCATTTTGTATATAAGGAAGTTGAGGCTCAGAGATGATATGACTCGCCCAGGTTGTCCATCTTTTCCTCTGTAGGTACAGAGGCCTGTGTTGAGAAGGGCCTGTGTTGGGGCATGTTTTGTAGAAGCCCAGGGAGGCTGGGCCCCACCTGAAGGATGATCACTCTCTTACAGTTCTGCGAGATCCTGTCGGCCCCGGAGGTGAGCCGCTGGGCGGGGCCCATCATCGATGTGCTTCTGGACTATGTGGGCAATGTGCAGCTTTGCTCGCGGCTGAAGGAGCATATCGACAGCTTTGAGGAGTGGGCTGTGATCAAGGAGAAGGCAGGTAGGGCCGCCATCACCACCGCCAGCAGGTGCCCCGCAGAGGAGAGCCCCAGGCCTCTGAAATACCACCGCATCTAACCTAGCAGAGCCAGGCCTGCGTTCTGCTGTCACAGACAGTGCTGGTGCCTCCTTGGAGGGCGGAGCTTCAGTCCATATCATCTGGTCAGAGTCCCACAGCTAGGCAGACCCAACCTGGGTCTGACCAACACAGGTTACTCCCTCTGTTGGCTCACAGGTTACTCCACACTGTTTGAAACAGCCTCAGCTCCCTGAGGGGTGCTGTGGAGTCTGTTGCCCACATCTGGGGCCACAGAGAGGCAGCGTGGGCGTGGGAGAGGATGGCGACACAGGACGTGGAAAGAGCATGCACGCACCCGCCTGGGCCTCTTAATCAAAGATGGCTTCCGGCCCAGTGGCGGGGGCAGGCCTGAGAGTCTGCACCCTGTCCTGCCTGCCACCCAGAGGCGGCAGTGCCGCTGGCCTGAATGCCACCGGCACAGCAGCTCTGGTCCAGGAGCCAGACAGGCCCTGAGCTCTGCAGACCCCGCCCACTGAGCAGAGGGCGTTGGGCAGCCTCAGGCATGTGAATGGGGGTGCCTGGCACCTGTGCTGTGTCACCCACCAGGGCCTGACTCCCACTCACCAAGTCCTTCCTTGATCCCTACTCCCTGCGAACCCAAACCTACAATAGGGTTTTCATTGGAAAACCCTGAAAAGCAGCTGAGTTGATGTCTTTGATGAAGTTAGCGAGGCGATGACAGGGGAGGGCTGATGTTGATTGTCCACTTGCTTGGGCACAGCTCTAGACGTTTGAGAAAATTCATTGACTTTTGAGTAACTGGCTGTGGGCAGCACCATCCTTGGCCACTAGAGGGTGGCGCAATCTGTAGATGTGGGCACCTTCAGTTTGGCTCCCTTCTCCCGCCTTCCCTGAGGTCCCAGGGGAACGCGTGTGGCGACCTTAGTGTGCTGGAAACGTGTACGAACAGGTAAAGCAGACAGTTCTGAACCAGTACCTCTCTTGGGGACTTTACAGCACACTTTGCCCACAAAGCTCCCCACCTGCCTTTGCATCTGATGCTCGGATGTTGCCGTGGTTTGTCTGGGAAGAAGGTGGACAGAGACTCCAGGAGGCAGCAGGCAGAGATCCCTTGTCCCAGGAACATTTGGGCAAGACCAGGAACCTCACTAACCTCAGTTTTCATGCCTGTGAAGTGGGTGTGGCATAAACCCCATCTCCTTCCTGGGGTTGTGCGGATGGATGAGGTGACAGAAGGAAGTTCCCATCCATCCAGTCTCTTCAGCTGCAGAGACCCGTGTTACCTCTAACAGGCACCCCTCTTCTACAGCCACACCCACTGGACACCCACCGTAGGCCAAGGTCACAGACACACACCTTTTGTCAGGAGCAAACGGCAATCAGCGTCTCTCTTTCTCTTGTTTTTCCAGAACTTCCACGACCTCTGGCTCACCTCTGTCGGCTGCGAGTCCGAAAGGCCATCGGGAAATGCCGTCTAAAGCTTTTGGATACATTGCCACTCCCGGGCAGGATGCTCAGATACCTGAAATATGAGAACACCCAGTAGCAGGCCTTGGGAGGAAGGGGGGGCCCCTCTGACTGTGGTGAGGTGGCCGCATCCCCTGTCCAAGGGCACTGGGGACCGACGAGGCTGCAGGCTGCCTCCCTTTCAGCTGGGGCAGCAGCCGAGACCTTGCCAGCTCTGCACCAGGACTCTGCTCAGAGTGGAGAGCACACGTGCCCAGTAGGAGAAGAATTACATGTTTTCGAACTGCCGAGTGAATCCCAGACCAAATGGCAAAGACCTCTGTCCTGGGCCAGGGAAGAACTCAAGGTGGTCTGGGAAAAGCAGGGTCCATGGAGGGTCCCCGGCCTCCATCTGAACTGTGGCTGGAGCCCTTCTAGGAACGAGTTTGCATTGCCGGGAGGACCTCGCTTCAGAGCATTCCCTCTGCCCCTCCCCAACTTTGTGAAACTCTCCACTTGACCTCAGCCAGGCAGGAGCCCTCGGTCCCAGGGCTCCTCTGAGTACAATAAATGTTGCACACGTGAGGCCCTGCCCGGTGAGGTCCTTCTTGCCAGCCTCCACCGAGGCCTGAGGTCATCAGCCCTGCTTTTGGCAGACAGATGATGGGCCGAGCAGGCAGGGAAAGGGCATGTGGACCCCTGAATCCATCATCTATGTTGGGTGTGTTAGGCAGCTTTTGTCGCTGGGACAAAATACGTGAGATAAACAGTTTAAAGGGAGGAAGATTAATTTTGGCGCACAGTTTCATTGCTCCATCACTTTGGGCCTTTGGTGGGCAGTGGGTGGCAGAGCAAAGCTGTCAACAGAGAGAGGAAGAGGGACAGGGAGAGATAGAGGGAGAAAGATGGAGACCAACATCCAAGTATCGCCTTCACAGGATACTCTCAGCAACCTACTCCCAACCAGGTCCCACTTCCTGAAGTTTTCATTGTCTCCCCCGCCCCCGCGCCAACAGCACCCCCTGCTGGGTACCAAGCCTTCAGCACATGAGCTTTTGGGGACCATTTGAGATCCAGACCATGACATTGGGCTTCTGAAAGACCTTCCAAGCGGGTGTTTCCTTCCTTGGCCAGGAGACGCCTGGTTGCCCAGCTGGGTTTTTTTTCCTGGTTAAATCACCATGGAAATAGGAGCTTCGTGACAAGAAGGGTGTCTGTGCCCATAAGCCTCCCGATACCCTCATTTCCTGACACCCCTTCTCACCTCTGTTCTGCTGCAAAAGTAGGTGTTGTTGGAGGGGAAACATAAATCTTGGCTATTGTGAGAAATGGTGCTGGAGGTGGAGGGATGGCTGTGGTCACCCTGCAGAAGCCTGCAGCCTTGGCCTTTGGGCGGCATGTGGGGTGAGCCAGGCAGGAGCGGCCTTTCATTCCAGGTGGTGCAGTAAGAGGCGAAGTGCACTGCTGTCATGCGTTTTCTTGCGGGTCTCTGGGTCCTATCACACCATGTCCATGGGAGTTGCAGTAACTTATCAGTGTTCTCTTTGCACACGTGGTTAAAACTACTGCAGTCTGGGCCACACGAGACCCGGCCACCTTGCCGAGAGCCTGTACCCGGCCCAACCCCAGGATTTGGTAGGGTCTCCAGCAAGGTTAAGGGTAGTTTCTGGCCTTGGAAAATAAGCAGCTGGGCCAGTAAGGAGCACTAGCTCCAGGCCAGTGTGCATCTGGGTTCTTAGGATGTCGACGGTGTGTGCCTACCACTGGGTCACGGCAGGGGGCAGCACCCTCCCAAGTGCCCTGCCAGCTGTGACCTTAGGTCCCTGTCCTCGCCTCCCCATGATACAACAGCTAAGCCCAGCCTGGGCCCTGCTCCAGCGGGTCAGTCCTGATCGGTCAGTGCTCAGGTCCTGCCCTGTGGTCAGTATTTTGACTGTCAACTGCCATCAAGGGAACTGACAGCCATCACCTTCTACAGAGACTGTCACCTCCAGCTGCCATATGACCGGCCCAGGAGGGTCTCGAGCCTCAGAGACATCGCACAGCATCACAGAAGCCTTGCCACCCAGGAAGTCTGGCAGCGATTCCATTCCCATGCGGGACGCAAATCTGGCCTGGGGTGGGAATTGGAGACTGAGCGGGTGGGAGGCCTCTATTGCCTCGGAGATTGGCTTTGAACTTTCACAGCTCACATTTTGGTGAGCCGTGTACCTGCTGCTGGTAGTGGGCTGTTTTCTGTTTGTTCATCTGTTTGTTTTTAATACCCAAGCTTCCTTAGGTGTGTGTATGGGGCGAGTGTTTTCTAGAAGGTTTCCACACAGGGGAACCAGTGCCATGGACTTCTGGTGGGTAAAGTCTTAGTAAGGTTTCTTCCCTGAAGAGAAGCCTCCCAACTTGGAACGAATGGAACTGCAGCCATCCCTCGGGGAAGCTGAGCCCCAGCAGGGACCAGCTGGTATCAGGTAGAGGCCCAGCAGTGCTGGGAAGACACGCCCACTGAGGTTGAGCTCTCCAGGGAGTGTGGTTGATTGGATGGTCCAGGCGCCTCATCGCTATGGGCAGTACATTGTACGAACAGTCTTAAACCATCGGCGTGGCAGGGCCTACAGGTACCATCTCATAACCACGAGAGCACGGCTGATGCCACTCGGAAGCACGTGTGTGGTGCAGGGTACTAGGCATGCATATCCCCAACAGCAACACCTGCGTCGGGTCTGTGACTGGATAAGGAAATTTTATGGATAAGGAGATTTTGCACAGAGCGCTTAAATAACTTGCCTGAGATCACAAAGCTGGTTGGGTAGCAGGGCCGGCATGCAGGCTTCGCTGTACACCTTGGAGGTTAAAACACAGTGTTTTGGAGGGCCTGCATGATGGCACACAAGGGGCAGAGGGGAGCACACTCTTCATCTTGCCCCTTGTCACTTTGAGGCCAAGAGTTCAGGGCTGGGGGTCTAGGCTGAGGACCTCCCTCCTCTCATGTGCCAGACAGTTACTCAGAACAGCTCTGCTTGGGTCATGCGGGCACCTGTAGCTCTGAAGTCTTCTGAGGGGGCACTGGGCCCCAAGGAGGGACTTAAACTACTAGACACCTACCTGCTTCCCTGGGAGGGAGCTGCTGCTCCAGCAGGCTCCCCATTCCAGTGGCATCTTGGAAGAAAACTAGGCAGGACAGAGGAGCCCTGAGCAGCTGCTCATCCTTGGCGGGGAGGATCCAGGGAAGATCCAAAGGAGAGATCCTGGGATGCAGAAGCGGTCGATGCACCTGACCTCATCCCCAGGCTACAGATGAGGAGACTGAGTCCAGAGGGGGACTAGCTTATCTGGGATCCCGCCGCTGATCAAGGCACACTAGCTCCAGACAGGCTGGCCCCCGCACCAGGCTGAGCTGTGAGGACTGTTTTGACCAGCTGAGCAGTTGGGCACTCTCTGGGCCCAGCCTCTGTCTGCAGAGCAACCTGGGACAGCAAGCAGGGGCGGCCCCTCCAGCAGCTTTTCCAGCCTGGCACTCCCAGGGCAAAGCTCAGGGCAGCCCCCTGCCTCTGGTGCCCACCTCTGTGCACTGTCCCAGGCAAGAGCCTCATTGCCCCATCTACAGGTGCTGCAGTGTGCCCAGGGCTGGGAGCCATCATCAGGGAACCAGGGATCTGACTTAGCTCAGGATTGCTGCTTTGGTGTTTTTGTGTTTTTTTGTTTTCTGTGGATTTTTTTTTTTTTTTTTTTTTTTTTTTTTTTTTTTTTTTTTTTTTTTTTTTGCCTGTGGACATAGAACCAAAGACTGTGCTTAACAGAGGGATGGTTTGGCCAGTGTGAAAGTACACACCTGTGATCCCAGCACTCTGGGAGACTAAAGCAAGAAGATCAAAGCTCAAGTTCAGCCAGGGCAACTTAGTGAGAACTTGCCTCAAAATGAAAAAATTTTGGAAAGGGTTGTAGCTCAGTGCAAAGGTCCTCAGTCCAATTTCCAGAACAGTAAAAAAACAAAAAATAAACAAAACAACAACAACAACAACAAACCCAAACCAGTTTGGACAAACCATGAGTTTTACCCACAAAGGACTGAACTCCTGGTTGGTCCAATTTTCCTTCTGACTAGCGTTGGGCAGGGTCGCCTTGCTGTGAGACTCACACAGCAGAGCTGGGCCTGTAACTCTACCTCCCCTGGATCCAGAGCAGCTTGGATCCTCCAGCACCCAGGCCTGCCTTGCCACCGTCTCCTGAGTCGGAGAGTCCTTCTCTGTCCACCCTCCTTCCTTTGAACAGAGCCCGGCCCCAGACATCACCCAGGCTTCAGGCCACTCTTGGCCTCCCCAGTAAAGAGCCTTCAGCCTGGGCACCGCCAGGACTTCATGGGGACCATTCCCCTGCATGACACCCAAGATGTGGAAACTGCAAAAGAAACATCTTTATTCTATTAACCTTCTTAGTATTTACAAAGAACAAAAAGAACAACAACTGAAATTGGTTTAAACAGTGGTGTGTAAGTGGCATTTGGGTAGCTGGTGGGCTGGGCCAGGTCTCACTGCCCAAGGTCTGCACAGAGACAGGAAAGGACCTGCTGGGCTCCAGCAGGGCTGGGGAGGGGTCAGCTGAGCCCAGCCCCAAAGCTGCAAGAGCTGAGCCCATGACTGCCTGAGAAGACCCCGCCCCAGACTGCCCTCAGAACTCACAAAGGGAAGGGCATTCGGAATGCCCAGGCCATGCCTCTGCCCAGCCCCACCTCCCAAAGGCAGCTCCTTGGATCCCCAACACCCTGCGGGCCAGAGGCGGCGGCTCAGGCTCTGGCAGCCCGCCTAGAGGTAGCCGAAGACGTTGAAAATGGGTGGGGGTGCAGCTGGCTTGGTGGGGATGGGCTTCAGAACCACGGGTCTGTACACCTTTTGCCCCGGGCCATCCACACGCTTGCAGAAGTGGGCCAGCTCTGCGGGCAAAGCTGGGCTTTTCCTCCACAGGCCCAGGCCAGGGACCGGGCTTGGAGGAAGGGCCCCTGCAGGGCTCGGGTAGATGGGCTGTCCATGGTACTGGAAGGGGCAGCAGCTCCAAGCATCGACACGGCCCACCAGGGAGACCCCGGGTATCTTGAGAGTCTCCTTGTTAGCCAGTACCCTCGGGGACATGGGCCCCGGGGCAGCCTCAGGCCCTAAGGACTCCAAGCCCTTGCAATTTTTCTTACTCTCGTAGGGAGGTCCCTCCCTGGGGCCCAGTGCCCCCTCCAGCCCCGCGGTGTAGCTGTGGGTGGGCCTCGGCTCCTCCCAGAAGGAAGCAGGCAGCTGTCTTTTCCGCATGGGCACCTGGCCAGGCTTGGCAGCTCCCAGGCCCTGCCCTTGGAGGGTCTGCTCCTTGGAAAAACATTCCTCCCCAAAGGGACTCCCCAGGACCTTCTCCTTGCAACCCCCACCCCCGCCCCCGTCAGGGCTGGAATCAGGGCTGGGATGGACAAGCAGTCGCCCAGGACGGTCCTCGGACCCCCTTTTCAGGTGGGGTTCGGCTGCCCTGCCGGGAAGGCCCCGAGGGAGCCGAGAGTACTTCTGCGAGAAGCGTTTGAGCTGCTTCTGCAGGTACTTGCGGTGGTCCACAGAGCGGCGGCAGGGCGCAGACTTGTCCAGGGCTGCCTTGATGTCGCTGGACGCCAGATTAACAAAATTCAGCAGCATCTTCACGTCACTGTCGGATGCCATCGCCAGGGGGCCGCTGCATGGGGCTTTCCATGAAGAGGGCGGGCTCTGCGGGGGGCTAGCAGCTCCGAGGAGGGTGCAGGGCTGACCTGGGGGACAAGACAGGTTACTAGAGTCTCTCCAAGCAGCCACACCCAGCCCTCCCCACCCAGCCTGGATGCAAACAGTGTCCCCATCCCAGCACCCCTCAGCCCAGAACTGAGCGCAGGTGATGAGATACTCGTTCAAGGCAGAAGCATCCCTGAGCACCTGAGATGCATCCGGCGCTAACAGCCTCATCGAGCCTTCTAGGGTGTTGCCCTCTTCTTGCCGCCGAGGCTTAGAGAGGTCAAGCAAGTTGACCCAAGGCGATCCGGCTACAAGTGGCATCGCCGGGCGGCCTCCCACACGCCAGCTGCGCTTGCCACTGCCAAGGCGCACAACTTGCCAGCAAGGTTTTTTCTTTTCTGAGCGGAGGCAACTGCTCCACTTTACAGAAGGCCAAGCCCCCTTCCTCCCTGGTGGTGGCCTCCCCCTCCCGCCACGCCTGCCCCCCTCCTCGGTCCCACGCTCCACCCCCAACTCTCACGCAGGACCAGGCAGGACCCCTGTCTAGCACTTAATCGAGACCTGCCTCGCGGCTGCTCTCAGGCTGCAGGCAGCAGGGACTCCCTGGTAGAAGCATCTGCAGCGATTTCATGCCTCCTGGGCCACCACCCACAGCACTGCGCCCCTCCCCCAGGCCCCGTCCTGCCCTGGCCCCCAACCCCGGCGGCCCGCAGCCGGCCTCCACACTGACCGAAGGTGCGGCCGGGCCCGCCGACGGACGTGGCCGGCAGGTTCCCCGCCGCAGACCTGGGCAGGCCAGCCCGAACCGAGCTCCGCGCCGCTGAGGGAGCAGCGGTGTAGCCCTTGAGTGGGCTGAATGGAGGACAACTCCTGGGGCTGGGGGGCCCTCAGGCCAATCAGGAGCGCCTCTCCAGATACAAAGCATCCCAATCAGGCTGCGGCGCCCCGTTCCCACATTCTTTGCTGTCACAAATTGTCACCATGGGGACCATCACAAAAAAAGACAGCTCCCAAATGCAATCATTTCCCGGTAAATTTCTACCCTTCAGCCCTGCTCTCTTCGGCCTCCACGCCCCTCCTCCCCTTGACCTCAGTCCCTTGGTTTCTTCAGGGGGTGGGGTGCATGTGTGCATGTGTGTAAAATGTCCAGGACTGAGGAGGGGCTGAGCCTGGTGGAGACGGGCTTGCAAACCTCCCCCGAAAGACTCCAGGCCCACAGCTGCCATGCTCCAGTGCAGACAGACAATCAGACGGTAAGCCAGGGCGGGCTGCTTTCCCCGCTGTCCTTGAGCGTTGAGTGGCTCTCTTGGTCTCTGTGTCTCTGTCTCTGGCTTTGTCTCGCTGTCTCCCTGTCCACCACTCTTGCTCCAGGATCCCCCAGGGACGGAGCACAGGAGGGCCTGTGAGGCTGGGGAGGTGCGCTGATGTGGCAAAAGGTAGCCAGGAAGGACTCGCTAACGGGGCGCTGGCATATCCATGGGAAGGGAGCCGGAGCTCTCAGGAATCTTGTCTTTATGTTTGCTTCCTCAATTGAGCTGCACAAAGCCTGAATTGCCCATTCAGTGCGGCCGGACAAAAGGTTGGCGTTGCATGGCCCCTTGCATTTGTAATCAAACAGTTAGGGACTTAAATCGAGTCGTCATGATGGAGAAAGAGGTGGACAAAGCCCATAGAATTGCCATCAGCAAACATTTTCCTGTGTCATATTAGCCAGTCTCCATGGCTCCCCCTGGCCTAGGGACAATGGCACAAGTTTGCACACTTGGCTACTGTCACCGTGCCAACGCCGGCGTGGCTGCAAGCAGGGCCACTCACTCAGAGCAAGCAAGGGAGCCCAGAGCCAGTGCTGGCCCTGCCCACCACTGGCTGGAGGGAAGGTGAGGCTGGCGACGGTGAGGGAGGTGCCTGGGAAACGCTAATGGGCAAGGCCTCGGTGCCAGCCAGCAAGGCGGGCCCTCTCGTGCCCCTAGCCTTTTGCCTTGGCTCTGTCTCCTCCTGTCCCTCCTCTCTTTTTCCCTTTTCTTATGCTGCCTTCTTCTGTTCCTTCAGTCAGCCAAGAGGCTGGTGTGCAAGACCCCACCCACACCTCTGCACCAAGGGTCCCTCTCTGAGGTCCCCTGCCAGACTGGGGGCACTGGCAGAGGAGGCCCTCCACTCCCACTGGCCATGACACAGCTGCTGTAGGAATAAGGCATCTTCCCACAGTGGCCCGACTCTAAGCCACCTCCTGTCTGGCCTGTGGATCCCTCTTCCAGAGAAGATGGTCCAGGGCTGATGAGCGTCGACCCTCTGTGCCCCACCCTCACCATGGGGGTGGATGTGTGTAAGCTGAGACCTACGTGTGCTGCACTGGAGTGTCCAGGATTGATAGCTGTCACCCTTACTGCAGCAGGCTTGGGGAGGGTGAGAGCTAAGCCACCCTTGTTTTAAACTCCGGAGATCTGGGGATTACATGTTTCTGTGGCACAGCACAGCCCACCCTGACTGGGACAGGCAGGCAACATCCTTTCTGCTCCAAGCCGCCCGGTACACTCTGCTTGTCCTGATGTCCCCTGGTCACCAGGTGAGGCTCCCTGACGGCTCCCTACTGATTGCTGCGTGAGGCCTCTGCTTCTTGGTGGCCTGCCCCACTGAGCTGTGCTGGGAGCTGGCTTCCCTAGGCCCAGCTGTACCCACCCCAGTCTTCCCCACCCTGCCTGGCCCATGAGAGTCTCTCTCTCTCTGGACAACTTTCTTCTGAGAGCATCGAGACATTATCTGGCCATGCTGTCAGATCTGTCTCCTGCCAGACCCCGCGCCTGCGGTCCACTCAGCCCCTCTGGCCTCACGTTCTTGGGTGTCACGTCCTTGTTTCTCAGCCAATGGCAACCCTCACTCTGGGTCAGGGGTTCCCCGGAAGTCAAGTTGGGTCTTAGGAAGTCCTTCCACAGCTCTTAACACGTGCTGCTCTTCCGCCAAATACTTTTTGAGGAACACAAAAAGGAAGAAAAGAGGGGAAGAAAGGGGAGAGAAAATGAAATGAAGAAAACTGAGAACTGCTGGGGACCTACGATGTGCCACAAGCCACATTCGAGGACCTCTCATAGAAGGCCTCACCTGACCTACGACAGGTGACTTTGTGGTCATTTACGGGTGGGGAAAGGGAGGCCAACTTACCTTCCCCAGGTCTCGCAGTTAATGGCTGGAAGAATGTGAACTTGAAGCCAGCTCTGTATGCAAAGTCCACATAGGACCTACCACACGCATGGCTTCTTCGAGCTCCTGCTGAGAGCCAGGCACTGCCCAAAGCCATCAGCTCCAGAGGCCTCGTGGGCCAGGTTTTCTACCCAAGCCTCGGGTTCAGCTCTTCTGTGGTGACAGCAGAATGTGACTCTCAGCTTCTGCCTCAGGGCCTGGGAGCCTGGGCGTGGGGCCAGCAGAAGAGTGGCTGGAGGAACGAGGCCGGAGAACCTGACCTGGAGGCCTTCATAGATGACCTCCCCTAGAATTCCTTATAGGCTGCGGCGGAGACAGGTGCAAAGACAGTGGGAGACGTCATTTTGCCAGCTCTGGAGAGCCCCTTTCACACGCATTCTCTCCCTCTGGTCCTGGGACCGGGCAGAGAGGAAGTTATCTCCCCCACTTCAGTAGGTGACATACCCAGAGATAAGCTTCAAACCTCTTGACTCCTGGGCCCAACTCAGCCCACCTTGTGGCCTTGGGTTTCATCAAGACCCAGCACCAACATCTCTAATGAGTCTCCTGCCATTGCCCGGCAGTGCTAATGACACCTTGTCCCCTACCTGTGTTCACAGAGTCAGAGACGAAGTCTAATCTCCTTAGCTAAGCACAGAAGGCCCTTTGTAATCTGACCCCTACCAGCACCTGGCACAGAGCAGCTTCTTACTACATGTTTCGTGCATTAAATACTTCACTCATTCCAGTGAATAGCATTTATCCAGTGAACTGGAAACAATTGCTCCCTGTATTGTTCTTGTTCTTTTATTGTTTTCCCAGGTCCACACAGGTGAGCTCCAGGAGAGGAGGGAGATTGGCTGCAGGTCAGTCCACGCCTCCAGGGACTCGGATGTCCTTGGCACTGAGCAGGCCCTGTGAGGGGGGTTCCTGGTTGCTGTGACTGTGCTCAAAGATGGATTCTCTGCCCTTCTTTCTGGCTGTGGCACTTTTCAAAGCTAGGAGCACATTTCCTGATGGCATCCCTGCCTCGGTTCTAGAGAGCTCCCAGAAGGCCGGTGAGTGCAGCTGATTCAAGCCAAAGCACTCAGTGAGCTGGGGTGGCGACCTCTCCCTCCCTCACTGGGGTCACTGCAGAGCATCTTTGACTTCCGGCTGTGTGCTCCTCTGAGACCAGATCATGGTAGTGTGAGATTCTACTTGACCCAAGGACCAAGGACAGAAAACATATTCAGCCATTTGCCCTTCCTGGGTGCCATGATTGTGCTCTTAATAAGGATTTAAACAGAGGTAAACTGGGCTAGGAAACTTGCCGGCGGTCCTACAGTTAGGAAATGACAGAGCTGGGATCGGATGCTGGCAGTGAGATCCAAGTCCTCAGTCGTGACCAACGCCGGGTGCTGCTCTCTGACGACTGTCAACCGGCGCCCGGCCCTGCCTCCCTCCCTGGGCTCTGCCATGCTGGCACCACAGGCGGGCCCCTGCCATCGCGGCCACCCCAACTCAGGGAGCACATGCTGGCTGTGTGGGCATGCAGCAGCCTGACAGCAGCTCTAGGGATGCAGGGCACAGACCTGACAAGATGACTTATGTAACCCACTTACACGGCAGCAGTTCTGGTCCAAGCCCAGCCCGAGGCTTCCTGTCAGCCAGCATCAGAACGGACACCGGAACAGGAGGTGTCCAGAGGACGTGAGCCCCTTCAGCCACTGGAACCAAACCTCCCAGCAAGGCTGACCGCCCTCTTGGCTGTGCCCATGAGCAGCCAGAGGCCTTGTGAAGCCCTGCACGGGTCACAGCTTGGTGCAGTCTGAGCCTGTGGTGGAAGCCCAACGGTAGCTACAGAAGCAACTATTTGTGTGAAAGAGATTTCAGCCCTGTAGTCGTAACACTGACTGGAAAACTGGCTTTGTGAAAAAATTCTTCACCTGTGCACCAGCCTGGCTGTGTGATCTTGGGTCAGTCACTCACCCTCTCTGGGACTCAGTTTCCTGCTGAATGTTATTAGCAGTTGTCAGCCTCCATGTTGCACACATGCAGATTGATGTAGGACTGGTGTGTCACAAGTCACTGTAACTTATAAAGGTCTCAAACTTGGCAAGTGATTTGATTTTTCCTAATATAACTTAGGGCAGATTCAACATCATAAAATCAGGTAACCCTATTTGCATCCCTGCCTATGACAAGAGGGGTGAGAGCTGGGATGTCTGAGGGCTCAAGCCTCTGGGATAGAGGACAGCCCTGTGACCTTCATTCATCCGGTGGGGCTCAGGAAGGGGGAGCTACTGGGAAGACTCTTCTGTGGAGAAAGAGTGCAGAGACCAGAGCCCCTACTCTTGTTCTCAATCTCGGGGGAGGCACCGGGCCCTTCATCAGTGAGATGTGAGATGCGGGGGTTTGCACACCCTCTTGATCAAGTTGAGGATGTGCCCTAATTTGCTATGAGTTTCTGACATCAATAGAGATTGAATGCCGTCCAATGAATGTTCTGTACCAATTGATAGGATCATGTGGTTTTTCTTGTTTAGTCTGTTTAAATCTAGTGTGCCCACATACATGGGACAGCGTACAATTGATTGTTTTAGCCATTGCAAGTGTGATGGCAGCTCAGTGGCATTAAGAGTCTTTATACTGCCATGCATTGTCCTTCTCCAAAACTTGGTCACCATCACACAGTGAAACTCTGTCCCCAGTAGACAATGGCACCCTTTTCCATTTCCCATTGGCCCATTTTGACCACCAGGGAGCTCACATAAGTGGAACACACAATATTTGGCCTTTTATGTCCAGCTTCTTTCACTTAGCATCAGTATCTTCAAGGTTCCTCCGTGCGGCAGCAGGTGACAGACATTCTTGCCTTTGTATGGCTGACTAACATTGTTCCACGGTTTGTGTGTGCCACCTTCCCTCTGTAACCCCACTGATACAGGGGGCTCCACTGATGGCTTTTCAAAAATCGAACCCATCTTGAATTCCCATTGTAAACCCCTCTTAATGTGTGATGGAATTCTTTTTATAGATTGCTGAATTCTATTTGCTAATATTTTGTTGGAGATTCTTGTTGTTCTTCCCTTGTTCATGAAAGGTATTGATTTGTAGCTTTGTTTTTGCGCTCTTCTTGTCCAGCTCTGGAATCAGGGTCACACCGGCTTTGTAAGATGCATTGGGAAGGGCTCTCTTCTCTTGTTTTCCTAAAGAGATTAGGCAGAATTGGTTCTGATTCTTCTTTAAATGTTTTGTAGAATTCTCGAATGAATTCTACTGGGGCTGGAGTTTTCCTTTTCAGAAAGTTGTAAACTACTAATTCGATTTTAGAAAATAGTTATTGGATTGTTCAGATTATTTCATGTTAAATGAGTGTGTAGCCTTCAAGAAATTGATCTGTTTCTCCTAAATTGTTGAGTTTGTGTTCATAGAGTTGTCTGTGGCATTCTGTTGTTTTTCTAATATCTGCTGGATCTGTGGCAACACCCCATTTCATTTCTCGTTTTCCAGTCTAGATTTTTCTCTTTTTTTATCAGTCTTGCTAGGAAGTTATTTGTATTTCGCTGATTATTTCAAAGAACCAGCTTTTCTTTCATTGATTTTTTTCCTATAGCTTTTCTCTTTTTATTTAATCTATTTCTGCTCTTATCTTTGTTATTTCTTCTTTCTTTGGGGTTTATTTTCTTTCTTTTTTTTTTTTTCTTGCTGTAGGGACTTCAGTTATTAAGAGCTTTCTTGTTTTTTTCATGTAGGCATTTTAGGGCTATAAAATTTCCTCTCCACGCTCTGTTAGCTGCATCTCAAGAGTTTTGCTATGTGTGCTTCCATTTTCTTTCCTGGCAGAGTCGTCTTTGGTACATGGGTTATTTAGAAGCATGTTTCCTTAATATCTCAGAGTTTAGACTTTTCAGGCTCTCTTCCTGATACTGTTTTTCTAGCTTAATTGCATGACGATCAGAGAATTTATATTCCTTTAGCTTTGTTGAGGTTTTACTTTTTCACTTGGAATATGGTCATTTGGGCCAAAGTTCCTCACAGGAATGGGCCTTCCGCTGTTGGCTTGATGTCCGTACACCATGCTGGTTGATGGTGTTGTTCATCAATTCTGTGTCCTTGATTTTTCTGCCTTTTAACTCGGTCTTTTGCTGAAAAGGAGGAGTTGAAGTCCCTGCTTTTAATTGTGGATTTGTTTCTTTCTCCTATCAGTTCCATCCACTTTGGCTTCTTCTCCATATCCTCTGTTCGTGGACCAAAGAGTGGCTAAGGCCAGAGCATCTTAAGAAAATGGGGTGAGCGAAGCCTCCAGAAAGGCAAGGATGTGGGAAGATCCCTGGGTCCGGCACTGCCGGGGTGGGAAATGGCTGTCCCTTCCTAGCCCTGAGACTGCAGGCCACTCCATGTCACTAAACCTCAGTTTCTCCCTCTGTGAAATGGGAATGAGAAGAGCCATGTGGGACTGTTGTGAGGCATTATTAATGTTCAAGGGGTTGTTCTGGTCCGGAGCATGTAATGAAGACTTACTATGTTCAAGACATACTTTGCGGGGCTGAGAATAACAAGGTAAAGAGGACCCCTGTGCTAGCAGCCTACTAAGTGGTCTACCAACCTCTTACCAAGCCCTGGAGAGTGTTCCCAAAGCTCTGTCTGCATCGCGTCCTTCCTGATGAGGTGGGTATTTCTCTGATCCCTGCTCTACAGACTGAATGACTTGCCCAAGGAGTGAAGCTGGCATCCAAGTCAAGCCGATTGTGATTGTTTATGATTAGGCCTCATGACCACGGAGCTCTGGGTCCGATTCCTCACCCCGCATGCAGCCAGCTGGGGTCTGCTGGCAGGGTTGATGCGGGGTTAAGGGATCGACGGTGAGGAGAAACAAACACAGAGCCTAGTGCACATCGGAGCCCTTCCCTCACCTTTGCTTCCTCGCCGGTGTGAGTCTAAAGGCTGCCCACAGAGCCACGCTGGGGATGTTTCCTGTCTGCTGGTATGACAGAAACAACACAGCAGTTATGTCATTGTGCCCCCAAGGGTGTTCCAAGTGGACTGTGGCCCCATATTCCTGCCACTGCCCTGCACCCCAACCCGCCACATGCCCGTCACCTTGACTGTACCCTCCAGGGGTGCTGTGATGCATCTCTTCACTCCATCAGGATGCCGGCCAGGAATGAAAGTCTGTTTAATCTCAACTGCCAACTCAGGTTCGATTGGCCGTGGCTGGCAGGTGCCCTCTGGAAAGATTCCAAGCCCCTCCCCTTGGCTCAGCTTCCGGGATGCTCTGATCGGCTAGTGATGTCTGCCCCAAGGTGAATGCAGATGAGGCCTGCTGGGTTCCTGGAGTCCTGAATGCAGTGTGAAATCCTGGCATACAGCGCATGGTGTTCTCATAATCCTACCCCTGAGATTTTAACTGGAGGAACAGGATCTCAGAGACAGAAGTGGCTTATCCAGGTCTATATTTCTTTGGGCACCACTTGAGTCTCCTGCCTCCCAGGCTAGAGCTTGTAGTTCCATTTAACAGACACTTTACCAATAGGCTTAAACTCTGGGCCAGGCATTGGCCGTAGCAGATGACTCTCATGTCTAGTCTTATTTTATTCTCACCACAAACCTCTGTGATAAATCCTAACATTTTCCCATTTAGTAAAGGAGGAAAGTGAGGCTCCAGGAGGCTAATAATTTAACAGCTAGCCAGAGACAGATCCAAGGTTCCAGTGAACAACTGCCTGACTCCAGACCCTGGAATCTCTCTAATGTGGCACTGTCTCCTGACGGTGACAAACGCAGCCTGAAAAAAGGGGGCAGAGACAACAAGGAGTTTAGTGGGGAAGATTACTGCAGAGTGTGCAGAAAGGGAAGGTTAGGGAGGGGGTGGAGCCTCATGTATTTTCTGTATGCGGGAGGCATATAATAAATGCTTGATGACTGACTGAATCAATAAATACAACAGAACATGGAATAAAATGTTTGGTTGGTGCTTCTCGTTCTACAGAGTAAGAAGCTGAGGATCAGGGAAGACAGAAGAACCCTGTACCCTTCAGGGAAGCAGAGGTCCGGGGCAGTGGGCATTGTCCCTACTTGCCCCCAGATTCCCAACGCCCCACCAGCTTCCCATTCTGTATCAGTAGTATATAGCAGCCTCCCCTTCATTGTATAGCATTTATTTCTTGATCTCTGATGATAATGAGGCACGAGATGAGGGCACAGCAGACCGGCTGGGGAAGTAGATGTGACCTGTTCAGTGCAAAGTTGCAGAACCCACGCACAGAACAGTTCTTGGGAGAATTCGGGCATTTTTGGAATAGGATGGCCTAGAGGACAAAAAGAACCTGGAAACCCCTTTTAAAAGTACCCCCAAACCTGGTAACAACAAGTGGGCTCTAAATCCAGCCCATAACATACCTTTTTAAAGAATTCTCTAGCTGGGTGTGGTTGTGTACCCCTGTAATCCTAGCACTCCAGGAAGCTGAGGCTGGAGGATTGCAAGTTTGAGTCCAACCCAGGCAATTTAGTAACTGAGATCCTGTCTCAAAATTTTAAAAAATTCTTAAAAAGCTGGGAATGTGGCTTCGTTCAATCCCCAGTAACCCCCCACCGTGGTAAGGGACATCTTCTGCAAAATGGTGGTAGTTTTGGTCACTCTGCTGAGATCGCTGGACTCAGTGAGAGAAAGATAGGTCCCAAAGATGACCTCGGTCTGACCAGGCTCTAAGACTGTCCAAGGGTAGGGGGGCAACCCCACATAGTCTGCTGAAGGGCTGGACCCCAGTTAGTCCCAAGTGCAAAGTCGTCGGGTCCTTCCAGGGCTTGGAGGTGACTGTTCTAACCCGTGAGAAATAGCAGCCCTGGAGGACAAGCTCAGTGGAGACTTGCCCAACCCCACTGGTCCCTTCCCAGCAGGCTGAAGGTGGGTGGGGACTGCTTCGGCTGGGTAAGGTGGAGAAGAGGGGTTCTAGGAGGCAGGGTGTGTAGGGAAAGGAGGAGGTGGGGAAGTCCCAGACTTGGGCTGGCTGGATGCAGGCTGCATCCAGAGCTAGAGCGCCAAGAAAATTCTGTCCAGAGTGGGAAGTGCAACCATAGGTGTGAGCTCAGCACGTGTCCAGGGAATCCTACATATGGGTCTCTGGCCACATGGTCCCAATCAGGATCCCCTGCATGTGCCTGAACAGGACCGAGTCAAGCATGGACCTCTTCTGTCCTTCTCCTTCTCTCCTGCCTCCTCCTCAGTTATTTCTCCAGACTTATCCCCTGATCACTCCCCTCTCTGGCCACAACTTTCCCCTTGCTGCTGCTCAAACACCAGGCACACTCTGCCCCAGGGCCTTTGCACTTGCTGTTCCCGCTTCCTGACATTCTCTTCCCCTAGGTCAGTGGTCGGCAAACCACGGCCCACCACCTGTTTGTGTGAATAAAGTTTTGTTCATTATAACTGCATCTATCCATTGACTCAGATTCTTGCTCACTCCCATGACCTGGGGCCTAGAACAGGGCCTCACACATAGTAGGTGCTCAGTAAAGAAATTCTCAGTGAATGAATGTATGTTTCCCACACTCCCGGGGGTTGCCCCTACATCTTCAGACTCTTCCTCAGTTTCTCTTGTTATGGAACTGAGTCCCTGGCAGCTTTCTTGCCAAGTTTCTTCTGCACCATCTCCATTTTATGAGGTTCTCGTTTGAAAAGGATGAAAACCACATTCTACATCAGAGGTGCAGAAATAGAAGTATCTTCAATGTCTACATTTAGCAGAATAACACTTTTAACCCGCCAAGCTCACTGCTGTGTAATGGGGCCATTCCTGAGATAAATACAGGGTTTATTTTCAGTAACAATGAAATTCAATTAATGTCGATTCATTAACATGTCTTTGAATAGTAAGTTAATTAAAATAGGTGAAATTAATATTACCTTAAATATTAGTGAACAGAGACCAGGAAGACACCAGTGAAAGCTGGCAAATCACTCTTCTTTTTAGTGTATGTGCTGCCGAAGTGAGCCTGGCGAATCACGCTGGGGAGGGCCATCTGCTCACTGAGCCACCGACACCACATAGTGCTGACCTCCGCTGGGGACGCCGCCCCAGATGCCCTGGACGGTACGTTCACCCTGCTCTCAGGAATCCCTCGCCCAGCTGAGCTGCCTCATAAAATTAACCCCTCCACCTGGGTGCCATCAGCCCACTTCTCAGGTGAAAAAGCTGAGGCACAAAATGGCCATGTGACTTATCCAAGGTACACAGCTTGCAAATAGTGGAGCTAGCATAGCACTTTCTCCTGGACATAATTTTTTTGTTACTCAGGACTGAACCCAAGGCCTTCTCACTGAGCTACATCTTCAGCTCTTTTTATTTTTAGGACAGGTTCTCACTAAGTGGACTGGGCTGGCCTCGAACTCGCAGTCCTTCTGCCTCAGCCCCCTGCCCAGAGTGCTGGGATTGTACCTCGCCTGGCTCTTGTACATGACTGTAGTTCCGTGGAGAACTCTTCTGTACTTCAGGGCTTTCGGTGTACTTAGTCACCAGCACCCATCCCGCTCTCCCTTCCGTCAGAGCTGGCCTGAGGCCCCCTGAGTTCAGCCA
Organism: Hystrix cristata; assembly: GCA_004026905.1. Classification (NCBI taxonomy): domain Eukaryota; kingdom Metazoa; phylum Chordata; class Mammalia; order Rodentia; family Hystricidae; genus Hystrix; species Hystrix cristata. The sequence goes on from PVJO010002614.1 coordinate 27,431, forward strand.
AGGGCTCGCTGCCGCAGCCCCTGGAGGCCTCGCAGCCGGCCCGTTTCAATGTCAGGATTTGAACCCAGGCCCTTTGTCTGCATCTGCCCCGTTTCCTCCAGGCCCCTGTGAATCTGGTAAGGTGACTGACTCCTTGCTGGCTGTCTGAAGTCAGGGCTTGGGCTCCCCTCTGGCTCTGCCCTCCGGAGTTAGGCAAGCATTTCCAGGGGCCGTTCCGAGGCAACGTTTCACCTCTTTTGCTCATGGGAAAATGGAAGAAAGGGCCCACCCCAGGGAAGGAGGTGATGGGTCAGCCCCCGGGGGCCCGAGCATCCTGCACAGGGATCGGCCTGCGCCGCAGCAGGTGGGTGGCGTGCCGGCCTCCAGCAGTGTGAGCTTACTGTCTTCAGAAGCAATCAGGCAAGATCTAGGTTGCCACTCCGAGGGAAGACAGTAACTAGATTTGAGCACCAGCATATGCATTGAGGGAAATCAGCTGGGGTGACTTGTGGTGGACTGCTTTGGTCAACTTGAGCAAGAACGTTCAGCTGGACCGAGTTGGTGTGGTTCTGGGTGTAGACGATCCACCTGAGGATTGTTGCCAACACAATATAAAAGAGAATGGGAAACCCGGGTGTGGTGGCACACACCTGTAATCCCACCCCTTGGGAGGCTGAGGCAGAAGGATCGCCACGAGGTCAAGGACAGCATAGGCTACAAAGTGAGCTCAAAAAGTGAGACCCTGTCTCAAAAAACCCAAAAGAGAACAGGAGCAGAAGATAGAGGTGGCTGTTTCCCAGGAGAAGCTCTGTCATGGCTGGTTTCCCTGAGTGAAGGAGCTGTTCCTATCACAGAAGGAGCTGGGTCCTTGCAGTCATGAAGGATGGCTCCTGTTTGCTTCGGGGGAGCTCCGGTCTTCATCTCTGCTGTGAGTGTCACACCCTGACTCCAGTATAGATTTCTTCAGCCTTTTAGTGCAGACACAGATATATATGGGAACCACTGTGGGCTCCGAGCCCTTGATTGGATCTTTCAGGTCTCCAGCACATAGACAGACATTCTGCACTCTTCCTGCGTTTGGCTTGTGTGTGTGAATGTTGTAATGTGTAAATGTCCTGTATTAATCTGCTCTCTTGCAAACCATCGACTGTCGAAAAGTAACTAATACATGACCGTTAGCCTCGCAGGGTCAGAGTCTTAGATCCCGGGATGCTGTGGGTGGCCCAGAATCAGGAGACCCCTGGGAGTGCCCGCGGGGACATTCTCGGAGGATACTGAGGTCCTGGGCCATACAAGCAGGCAAATAGAAAGCGGATCCACAGTCTCTGCAGCTATCAGCCCAGAAAACCGGACCCTCTCCATGGGCCCAGAGCAGGCAGTACTTGGTCCATCACCATCGGCCTCCCGATTGTCCATTCCCCCATCCAACTCTGAGCCAGCCGGAAAGTCCACCACCTTGCCAACCGCATGGAAGATGCCCTGCTCCTGCTTCACTGGCCTTCAGCTTTCCCATGCCAACAGTGCCCAGCCACAGGGCACGCCAGCTTCAGCCTCTCTTCCTCCCTGCAGAGTTCCCCTCCCACCTGCCTCGGAGTCTCTGCCAAGTGCAAGTGATGGTGGTCAACCTGCTTGCTCTGATGGGCGGGCTCTGTCCACCTCATCTGAGCGGGCTTCATTTACTTCCACAATACAGAAACCCAGAGAAAAACAGGGAATTATTCTGGGCCACACCACAGACGAGGGATAAAACCTGTTTATTCCTTTCTCCCCCTAGTACTGGGGATTAAAACCATGGCACTGGTTAAACTGCATCTCCAGCCCCTTAATTTTTTTTTTAATTTTTTTTTTTTTTTTTTTTTTGTGAGATTGGGTGTCACTAAATCTCTATGTCTCCCAGTCTGGACTTGAACTTGCAACCCTCCTGCCTCGTCTTCTCAGAGTGCTAGGAATACAGGAGTGTACCACCACACCTGTTTTAGTTACTTTCTCACTGCTGGGACAAAATACTTGGCACTCACAAGTTAAACAGAGAAATGTTTATTTTAGCTCAGTTTGTAGAGGTTTCAGTCCGTAGTCTGCTGGTTCCGAGGCAGGACGGCACGGCGGAGGAGGGACAGTTCACAGCTTGCCAGGCAGGGAGCAGCAGCCTTCCTACTTCTCTCTCTTTTTATTCCATCCAGGCAGTGTGCCTGTTGGTTGGTGCCACCCACACCCAGGGTAGGTCTTCCCTCTTCAGTAAGCCCAATGTCCACATCCAGAACTATGCTAAACCAATCAGTGGACCAATCCAGTATTGCACACTCATGTGCCAGAACTCACACACTCATGTTCAGGTCACTGTCAAAAGCTCCACCTATGAGTGCCTGAGGTTTTGGGGTGATGTCTGAATATAAGCCATAATAGCACCTAACTCATTCTTTGGTATCTCTATTACTTCCTTCCCTGGCTCCCTCGACCCTTCTAGGTAGAGGCAACCGCTTCTGCCTCCCACCTCCCCACACCCTGCACACTACTCTCTCAGCCCAGGAAGGTTCCAGGCATGTACTACTGGAAAGTAGATCCAAAATTCTTTGAAATTCCTTACTTCAAGGGGTGACCCTCATTCCTGCCCCGGGTCTGGACTTAGTGACTCATTCCTAAGGAATTTCTAGTTGTTAGAAGGAAAAGTGACAGTGTGTGACTTCAGAGACAGGTCAAAAGAGGCAGGCAGCTTGTTCCTTACACTCTTAGATCACCTGCTCTGGGGAAAGCCAGCTGTCACGTTGAGGGGACACTCGTGCATCCCCGAGGAGAGATCCCTAGGAAGACGGGTTGGGAGGACTTAGGCCAGCAGCCAGTGAAGTTGAGCCATTCTTGGACTAGATCTGAGTGAGCCATTCTGGGACTAGATCCTCCTACGCTAGGCAACACTTCAACTATGACTTCCTGAGAGAGTCAAAACTGGAATCACCTAGCTTGGCTTTTTGCAGATTCTCAAACCCCAGGTACCATGTGAAGGGATACAGCCTTGTTTCAAGCTACCAAGAAATGTATAGCAAAAGACAGCAAGTGCTACATGGTTCTGTATTTATTGACCAACTTGTCTAAGTCCCATGGTAACTGGTTATGAGCTCCTGAGAACCAGGCACCAGAAGCTCAGGGTTCAGCAGTGTTTGGTGGAGGGGTAGATGGGTTGATGGGTGGGTGGGCGGATGGATGAATATGTGGGTGGATGGATGGATGAGTTTGTGGGTAAATGGATGGATGAATGGATAGATGGATGGATGGATATGTGGGTGGATGGGTGGACAGATGGATGGATGGATATGTGGGTGGATGGATGGATGGATATGTGGGTGGAAGGATGGATGGATGAGTTTGTGGGTGGATGGATGGATGAATGGACAGATGGATAGATGGATATGTGGGTGATGGATGGATAGGTATGTGGATGAATGGGTGGATGGATGTGTGGGTGGATGGATGACAGATGGACAGATATGTAGATGGATAGGCAGATGGATGGATAAATATTCATGAACTGCTGATCTGCTCAGGAGCAGCCAGCTTGGTGTGGACAGGCACAAGCTGATAACATCCAGTAGCATTTATGTTGAACATGTTTTCAGTCATGCCTTCTTCTTGCTACATGGTGGGCGGTTGACCTGGAGAACATTTTTTTTTTTTTGATGGCTAATTGAGTGATGGCATAATTTCTTCTCCTGCAAAGACTGTGGGGTTACTCTGCACCTTAATGTCTTGCCAGTTGAGTCTTTAATTCCTGTCTTGCCTACATACCAGGACCCAGCGTCTGCTATGAATCTCTTGTCCAACATACACCTTGAGCCACAGACGGGTGGAAGGGACCCTGGAGACCATGAGAGACACCAAAGGTCGGGCAGAGGGAGGCTCTGGTGTCACACATCTGGCTCCAAGCCCCAGTTCTACCCCCACCAGCTGAGTCACCGAGGTAACTTGACCTCTCTGAGCCTAAGCTTTCTCCTCTGTCAGGTAGCACTGCCTGCCACGTCTTTGGATGAAGCTGGGGTGACACCTTGGAGTCCTTAGCCCAGGGCTGAACTGGGGTCAGCTCTTCATTTGTGAGAATCGTTCAACTCCTCTGGCCCCTTTTTCATCAGGTGAGGAAACTGAGGCCGAGGTCAGCAACCGCTTGCTCATAGCCACATAGAGAATTTGTTGCATGGTTAGCACTGCAGGGTCTCTTTTCTCACCCACTTTCTTTGGCGTTAGCTAACAGAGGACAATGCAGGATTCTCTTTCGAGAGCACAGCCGTGCTCCAGAATGGCCACGAGGGGGCGTGCGTGGACGCGCTCAGGGTCTGCAGCCCTCTGCCCAGGTTCAGGGCTCGCAGGCCCGCGGAGCCCTCCTGTCCGTTCCCGGAATGCTCACACGAGTCCCCTCCGCCCCCGGCACCTTCAGCGTATTCCAGAGCCCCCCTCCTGCTCCTGCTCCATCTCTGCCCTCCACCCCTCTCCGGGGCGCTCCCCTCTCCTTCCACTGAGCAGAGCTGCGCTCTGGGGAACCTCAGGGCCAGCAACTTCACGTCTAGAAGTCAGTTCTGCAGAAATATGTGCTCTTGGCACGTGGAGCTGTGCGTGCGGATGTGTGCAGAAAGGTTGCTAGGACAGAAAAAAAAAAAATTAAAAGCCACTAAACCAAACACCTGGCCTTTTTCCAGGCCACTAAAAGAATGACACAAACACACAGGTGCTAACTCAGGCTTCAAGATAGATCGTTCTATGAAAAAATAAGTTATAGAATGATGCGTCTACTACGGTGCTATTTGTGTCAAAACAAAAAAGAAAGAAAAGGCAAACTAAAGTCCAAGGGGCCCCGGGGGAAGTCTGGGAGCAGCTTTCAGGTCCGGGCAGCAGAGCTGAGGGAAAGGGCACAGGGCAGGAGACGGTGCCAGGAGCGCTTCATGTTTAACTTCTCCCTTTGCGCTTTTTCTCACGAGCGGGTACTGTGCATACCGTTTTGAAGTCTTGCTCCCGGCCCGCCCCAGAATGGCCCTGCTCAGACCACTGCAGCAGGTCGCATGAGCCATCCCTTCCCCAGGCAGCTCCTGTGGGAGTCCTGTCCACCTGAGCCCTGCCCCAAGCGGCTCTGCACTGGGTGCTGAGGACACATGGGACATTGTCCCCGTCCCGAGACATCAGGGTCCCTGCAGGGAGAGACGGGTGGACAGAAGGCCTGTGCAGTGTGGCAGACACTGTGACAGATGCGCCCATAGAAACAGAAGGTGGGGAAGAGATGAGGCCAGCTCCCCCTGCGCCAGTCAGGGAGGCTTCCTGGAGGAAGGGTGCCTAGCTGAGTCCAGAATGATTGGCATGTAGATGGACCGGTGTGAGCAGAGAAGAGGATCTGAGAGGCAGAGGTTGGGCCCACCCCTCTGAGCCTAGCTTCTCCTTTCTGACTCCTGAGGGGCGCTCTGAGGTGCCGGGACCCAGCCGGTGGCCAGCAGAGGGCGCTGTGACCTCCACAAACTGCAGGCTCTGGACCCCTCTGAGCCGGGCGTCTGGGGCAGGCTGTCTGAGCAGGCCGATTTAGTGGTTTAGGGTTATGGTTAGGGCAACCCAAAACTTTGGCAATAGGATCAGGGTTAGGGCATACCAAAATGTAGATTTAGGGTTAGAGTTAGGATTATGGGGAGTGTTACTGTTAGTGTTAGGGCCCCCAAAATTCTGTCTTTGGTGTAAAGTTAGGGCACCCCCAATAATTAGGGTTACGCTTACGGTAACGGTTAGTGTTAGTGTGAGGCTTAGTATTTGTTTAGTGCAGCAAAATACTTTGGCTTTAGGTTTAAATTTAGGGGACCCCAGTCTGCATAAGGAGCCGTATGCAACAGGCCCCGGCCTCAGGCCACCTGCCAGAGCCCCCTGAGCCTCTCCAGATGCCCACTCCCACCACATGGGAAGGACCCCAGAAGGCCCGACGTCAGCGAGTTCCTGGATGACGCTGTCTTGGGCCTGCATGAGAAGGTCATGGAGAAGGCCGTGCAAGCGAGGAGGTGCGCACCCAGGCCGTGGCTGCAGGGAGTGCTGGGCAGACACCTTGGCTGCTCCAGGGCCTGACCAGCACCAGCTCAGGGTGTCTGCCCTGCGGGACCCTCTCTCTGAGGAAGCCGGGAGCCTCTTTCTGCAGTGGCGCAGCCAAGGTCAAGGTCTGCTCTCTAGAGTTGCCTCCCAGGGAGCCTGGAGAAGCAGGCTGATCAGGGAGCAAGTGAAGCTGGACCCAGCCCTGCTTGGGGCCACAGCACAGCTCAACCATCTCAGGAGGATGGAGAGGACTTGACCCTCACTCAGGGACACGTGGATACTCACAGGAATGCAATGTGTAGATCAGGCCACGAGGCCACCACAATGAGACTAACTTTTCCCCTTCCCTGAGTTTACAGATGGGGAGATGAGGTGCAGAGACAGGGACGGGCCTGGCCCAGGGTCACCCAGCTGGAGGTGGAGCCAGGAGCCCTGCTCTCTGTATGTGCCTCGGGGGTGTTGGCAGGGAGTTTAACAGCAGCTCAAGCTTGCCATGCACGCATCTACTGTGTACCTGGCACCCTGCATGCCTGGGAGAGAGGGTGGGCAGCTTGAGCGTCACAGACAGATCTGCCCCTGGGCGGCAGTGGGTGACAGTCTCCCGGAGTGTCCCCTGCTGGGGCTGGGGAGAGGCCAGGCCTGGGAAGTGATGCAGGCCGAGGTCTCGGCTCCAGGAGGCAGTGATGGCACGGGCTTTCCCAGGCATCTTCCTTCTGGTGCAGCCTGTACAGGAGCCCGAGTCAAGGGTAGGCAAGGGGCCGGGCCACTCGTGGAAGCATCTCAGATCTCTGGGACACACAGGGGAGAGAAGTGCGGCTGGGCGCCAGGAGGGAATGGGACAGGGGCTGGTGGCGTTCCCCATGGAGAGGACCCAATGATGACTGAAGGAGGTGATGGTGGCGGACAGGAGCCCAGGGCAGGTGGGGGAGGTGGAGCCAAGCGGGGCAGGGGCTGCCACCCTCCCTCCCTGTGAGCTTCACTTCCTGGAAACAGCCTGGCCTGGACATCTGACTTTTGTTTGGGACCCCATTATGGTTTACAGAGACCCTAGAAGTTGGTCATCTGCCCGTGTGACTCCTCAGTCCCCCTCCACTGTTCACAGTCCAGATCTGTCCCAGGTACATGGGGCTCTGTGACCATCCCTGGAAGACACAAGAAACCGAGACCCCAGGGGCAGCCGCCTCCCCCATAATGGAGCTGCAGACACCACAGTTTCTGAGGAGGACGGGCCCAGAGAGGCCTGGAGGGCAGTGACCGTGCCGGGCAGCCCCATCCGCCCTCTGCCAGGGCCTCTCAGATCCAGAGCAGGGTCACATGTGAGCTGGGACTCATCCTGCTGGGACGGGAGGGCAAGCCTATCATGGGTTATGAGTCACAGCAGCTATTTTCAGCTTCTTTGTCAAGGACATTTTGGCCCTTCTGGGTCATCCCCGATTCGGTGCAAAGCCCCAGTCCCTCTGACCCAGCGGGGAAGACACGGCCGAGTCGAGACACATAGAGAGGCAGGCCGCAGGGTCGCTTCTGTGTGGTTTGTTTGCGGCACCCGTGACCTACAGGAGTCTCAGACCCCAGATCCAGGCTCCATCCGCCCCAGGGCCAGGGACGTTCATTCTCAGCCCTGTCCCCAAAAGATGCGCTGCACAGAATAGACCAGAAGAAAGGAGTCTCCCTCCCTGTGCTGCCTCAGCCTCCAAGTCCCCCCAGTTTCCACCTCCTGCTCCCTCCTCCAGGAGTCCGGCACCTCCAGGCCGTGGGCTGGACGCCTTCCTCCCTTCCCTGCACACTGGCACATGAACGCCAGCATGGGCCTTTGACCGTTTTCTTCTGATCAGCCCTCCCTGATGTGTACGCGAGGGCCTCATTTCGTTTTCATCAGCTGCACGGCCGACCTCTTACCTGGTGTCAGACTTGGGGCCCCCGCTCCTGAACTCGGTCACGTTTCCAAAGCAGCCACCCCAAGTCCTCTCCTTAAGAAGCCCACACGAAGTCCTACGTGTTAGGACATGTGTCGCCGGAAATTGTGACTACTGCTCAGGATTTAAAACACCAACGTTTGGGGATGATTCATTCATTTTCGGCGTGAATGACAAAAGATTGAAAGTCATTGCTCTCCTAATTCCAAACGTTTCAGGAATCTTCTCGGTTGCTTCTCATTAGAAACATTTCCAGACGGGAGCCAAAGGGAGGATTTGTGGGCTCGTGTAAGCTAAGTCCAACACAGAACAAGCTGCAGGCTCCAGGGCTCCGTGACATCCAGACCATCTTGCTCCTTGAGTCTTCCACACGCCATCCTTCTGCAAGCTTAGGGCCCCTTAGTCACTGGTAGCAGAACGGGCACTAGTTTTGTCCCTGCCTCATCTCAGGTTTTAGGTCTAGGGGGTAAAATCAAGAATCTTTTCCCTACAAGTCTAAGTGAAAAATCTCACTTAGAGATTTTCTAATCTCACAAAGATCTCAAAATTATATTGTGACTTCTCCAAACATAAAACTGCAACCCTCTGCCAAGTGGTGCATGGCAGGTAGTCTTGGCCCTTTGTCTACACAGTCATTCGGGAAGGGCCGTTTTGATTTCTGCCCTCTGCACCTCTCTCCTCTAGGCTTGCGAACTTTTCCCATGAACAGTAAGTATCTTAGGCTTTGTGGGTTCAGTCTCTTCTCTTCCTACTGCCTCTCCTCCTCCTCCTCCTCCTTCCCCTCCTCCTCTTTCACAATGATTGAAAAATACAAAACCATTCCCAGCTTGTGAATCGGGCAAGAAAACAGGCCCACAAGTTGGAGCCCTTGCCTTGAGACTTCATTGTCACATTGAGGGGAAGGGAAAATGGTCAGGTGACTGCCCTCTCCAAGCTATGGCACAGGCCGCTTCTGCTCCAGCTCCATAGAGCAGGCCTCGGCCCCTGAGCCACACCGAGACACATTGAGCCACACTGAGCACGGCCATCTCCCCAGGAAAAAGAGGAAGTGAGTTTTTTTGTTTTTTGGTGGTGCCGGGAATCGAACTCAGACCCTTGTGCTTACAAGGCAAGCACTCTAATCACTGAGCTAAATCCCCAGCCCCTGAGGAAGTGAGTTTTTGATGAGCAGCCGTTGGCTTACATCGGCCCCATCAGATCAGGTGATCACTATTTCAGCAATCTGTGGGTGTATCAGTTAGTATTTGTGGTGTAACAAGCTGTATTCAATTCCTCTGCCAGCCATAATGAAATATCACAAATTGAGTGGCTTAAAACAATAGATACTTACTTCTGCCAGTTCCAAAAGTCTTCATCAAGGGTCAGCAGGCTCTAGGGAGGACCCTCGCTTGGCTCTCTTCTGGGTTCCTGTGGTGGCCAGCAACCCTGGGTGTGCCTGGACCCTCGTTCCCACATGGCCACCTCCCTGGGTGTCTCCTCTGTATCTAAATCTCTCTATCCTTTTGCTTAAAGGAGTTAGTGCCCACCTCAATCTGGTATGATCCCATTTTAAATTGATTACGTCAATTGATTACGACAAAGGCTCTATTCCCAGACAAGACACATCCCCAGGTACTGGAGGTGAGGACTCCAGATATCTCTGTAGGGACACAATCTACCCTGGCACAAGCCTCCCAGCCCCCTCACTGCAGGGCGCCTGCTCTCTCCATCACCCTGTATTATGTGGTGGGGTGGGGGGAGGCAGGTCAGCTTTACTTTCCTGGCTCTTTGGCTTCCTTCAAATCAGCCCGTGTCATTTTTATTCATTCATAGGATGGAGCCTCATGCACACTAAACACCTGCACCTTTAAGAAGCTACCCACCTAGTCCTTAGGTACCAGTTTTTTTTGGATTTTTTTGTTTTGTTTTTTGGTTCTTTTGGTCCCACGGATTGAACCCAGGGCCTTCACCCTCGCCCTTTTTAATTTATTTTTTTTTAATTTTGAGATGATAGTATTCCACGGAGTTGCCAAGTTGCAAGTGTCCTGCCTCAGTCACCCAGAGTGTTGGAATTACAGACATTCCCCACTACACCCGGCTCGTATCATTTTTAATAATAAAATAGAGAGCAATTTTTCTTTAAAAACTAAGTCTGAAAGCAAAAATGGCTCCTATTATGCACAGTAATGTCCCACCTTAGTGGTTATTTTAGAGTAGTGGGGACGTGAGATGTTGTCATTGTTCTTTGCCGGCTGCTTTGTATTTGTCAACTTCCCCAAAATAAAAAAGAGACCAGGACTTGTTCAGAGGGCCGGAGCCCTGGGGGAGGCCGCGCCGCCTCAGCCTCCCCAGCCGACGGCGCCCCCACGTCTCGTGCGGTCCGAGCGGGGACAGGCTGGCTGGGGCTCAAGACGCAGCCCTCGGGACGAACCGCGCTTTCTCCGGGGTTGTCGGCCCCGGCCGCCCTTTCTGCGGAAAGACGTCTTTACATCGCTGATGTCTCGGTCACCATAGTAAACGGAGCCGCGCACAGAGTAGGAACACAGCGGAGGCAGCGCAGGTCCGGGCTGCTACGGCGGCTGGGTTGCTGCCTGCAGTTCTGCAAGGCGCCACCAGGTGGAGCAGGCCGCTCACTTTGGCTCCACTTAGGCCCCGAGGAGCCCCTCCCACCCTTCCCTGTTGCAGTTTAGAGCAGCAGCGAGAATTCAGGCCTTAAAATTTCAGGAGTGCGGCAAGAGAGGCCTGAGTGAGTTTTTCATGTTCAGCCGCGGCGCAAGAGGATCGCGCCGTGAGATGTGTGAAGCCGGGTGGGCGTGCAAGGCTCCAGGCCGGGAGCTCATTCAGGGTCCCCGGGAGTTAGATGTGCAGGTCCAGACTGGGGAGGCCGTCGCCCCCCGCGGGTCGCCCGGGAGAATGTCCCCAGGGAGCAGAGCACCAGGGACGGAGCCCGCGGAAGCCTGGTGGGCGCTCTAGCTGTGTGAGCTCCAGGTGTGCAGGCGAGGCTGGGCGACAGGGTGGAGCCCGGAGAGGCCTCCCAAGCCGCCCAAGCTGTTTCACAGAGAGAGCACCGGGGCCCCGAGGCTACTCAGCTCCACCAGGGCAGCAACCGGACACGGAGGCCAGAAGGTGATTCAGGATGGAGGGACCGAGGCGATGAGTCTCAGGAAGATGAGCCCGGATCGGGGTGAGAGCTGAGGCTGACAGCGTTGGTGTGGGAGAAACCCCCTTCTGACGTGTCATGCGGTGTGGACGGAGGGGAGGGCCCGGAGGGGAGCAGAGTGTGGGGTGAGGATGGGCCGTGGTGTGAGAGAAACCACAGGCACATTCACAGACGCCCCGGGGCCCCGCGGGTCTTCAGGGGAGCTGGTGGCCCATGGTCATTGGGAACAACACAGTGTGTGATCTCTCTTCTCTCCACCTTAGTTCTCTTATTTATGTCACCAAAAGAGGCCAGATGAAGTGGCTCCAAAAAGCCCTTCCCGTGTGGACCTTACAAAGTCATCTGACTGGGGAGCATTCCCGTTGCTTAAGGAAAACACCAGCTCACAGGGACATGGGGACATCTATATGGCATCTGAACCACTTCAGATACATCCACTTCTCGTTGATTCCAGTCAGGCCCGTGTGTACAGTTGCACAGGCTGTGCACTGCATGGCCAGCTGCTGCCTTCCCTGTAGACTAGAGCACAATGGAGTTGGACAAAACTGCCACTTGGCTGAAAGGTTTCAGTGTCTTCCACGACACAGTGCACCTGGAGTGCTGGTTCCAGAGCCCAGAGCCTCTGCCCTCAGTGTGGCTGGAGAGGAAGCTTAGCGCTTGAGGGAAGAAGCCACACACCTGCACCTGGGGCTGACCTGCCGGGCTTCCTGGCTAGGCCCTTGGCCCTGGATTTGCTCCAGAAGGAGCCAGGACAGACCATGCTGAGGCCTTGTCCAGCTTGAGTCCCCACTGTTGGGATCCTTTGTCCCTGCAAGCAGAGACTCCCGTGGGCCTCCCTGCGGCCCTAGAGGTCTCATTCCCTGTGTTGGCTGCTTCCTCTGGGCATCGCCATGACCCAGGGCTCCAGGACGGTGGCCACGTCAGCATTAGGTGTCCACGCTGGGCAGCCCACATGCCATGCACCTGACAGCCAGGTGATTCTTGTTCAGATCACCATTATCTCTTTCAATCCCCTGAGTGAGAAGCCTGGATTTGCTGCTGATGACAGGAAACAGGGCATTCTTCATCTTGCAAGCCCATGGACAAGGCTCTTCAGGCCCTTGCTTTGCATCCACTGGCCCTAATTAGCGTAACAAGTAGCCTATCTTCCACACTTTCCAGTCTCTGAAGCCCTTTCATTAAGTCATTCAACAAACACTGAGGGCATACTCTGGGCTAGCTCATTAGGGTGATAGATTTAACCTCGTTCCAGTAGGGCTCAAAATCTCTCGCAGCCTCCTCCGGCTCACATTCCACCCAATTCTCATAACTACCCTGTAGGAAACTGAACACAGAAACACGAGGCAGCTTGTCCAAGATCCCACACTAAAGGCCAAGCTAAATTCTGGATACAGACAGCAGACTGCAGCCCATGGAGTTTTGTGTCCTACTCCTGTGGCCCACGTCTTCCCTCTGTGGAAGCCCGGTTTCCCTGTCTGTACAGCCCGGGAGTCTAGAGTGGTGACCTGGCCATGGCAGGTCCGTGAGCCCGTGTCTACTGCAGACTTGGCAGCCAGAGCTCAGCTGGAAACTCGGGCTGGCAGATCCAGACCTCTAAGTCAGAACAGACAGCCCGGCGGGCAGACCGGGCCAGAGGCGTTGGGGACAAGTCTGCAGTGTGCTCGGCTCAGCCCGTAAGCAGCAAATGCACCATGAGTGACTGCCGCCGACGGCTGCCACCCTGGGCCACGGATGGGCTGTAGGCAGCAAGCCTGGCTCCCCGCAGAGCTCCAGGATATAATCAGGGACCGGTGGCCCTGGGGGCAAAGGCCAGCAAGGCCATCGAAGCTGAGCGAAGCCACGCCGCACTGGGCCTCCTCAGACAGCGATGGCAATCGGGTCCCCGCCTACCTGCTCACCACCTGGCTCAGGGCCTCCGTGCCCAGCTCTGGGGTCAGTGCACAGAAACCGCGTACAGGGGTCTTGGCTGGACCCTCAGTGGGGGTTTCTGTTTGTCCCAGACCTGCCAGGCACTCCGTGTGTCTCTGTATCTCAGGAGAGGTCTCTGCGAATTGCGAATTGCGCTCAGGGACGCCCCAACCCCTTCCTCTCAGGGAGGGGACAATGACACAAGGCTTCCTGTTCCTCTAAATTCTTATTTTTATCAAAGCAGCTGCTTTAGACATGTAGATTTAGGTTTAAGGGGCTTAAAAACCTTACACAGCCATCTGTCAGCATGGCTGTAAGATGCGTCTGCATTTCAGACATGGCAAGTGTGTGTGTTAGAATCAAAGATCTCTGAGAATGCGCCCTGGCGACCTTAGGCAAATCCATTCGGCCCTCAGGGCTTCCCTTTGTAAAGGGGCCTGTTTATGCAGTCTGGCCCACAGGTACAGCTTGGCCACACTCACAAGCCCTGGGACTTGTCTTGTGGGAGTCAACAGATTGAGTCCAAAGGGTGTTAGTCAGCTTCCCCTTAATAGAATCAATTCGCAGACATAATTAAGTTATAAGGGAAAAGAGTTGTTTGGGCTCACAGTACTGAAGAGGAATCAAGTCAGAGGACTTGCAGAATTTCTCTAAAGTGGCCATAACCAAGGCAGCGTGGTACTGGTGAGAGAAGGGGCCAGTGTCGCAGGCGGAGACCCCATAAAGATCATCAGCTGGTTTTTGAAAAAGGACCAAAAGTAACGCAAAGAAGAATGACCTTCTGGACAACAGGCACTAGGAAAACCGGACATCCTGATATAAATCATAGTAATAAAATTCAGACACTGATTTCACCCCTTTCACACATAAAAATTAATTCAAAATCAATACTGCATACCATATGTTTTGCTCAGGGTCTTCCTTCATTCCTCTCTCTGTCCCCAGCACACCCCAGGCCAGGCAGGCATCTGAATCTCTCCTGCTTCCTCCTCTTTGCAAGAGTTGTAGATCGCAGTTTGATAGGACATAAGTTGCTAGCATTTAGTTCCTTCCTTCCAAGAGGATGTAAGTGTTTGGAGTCATCAGGAGGCAGAATAAGGAAGTGCGTAAACTCCCAGAAGGACCACAGAGGCAGGACTGAGAGGAAGGTGGATGGCCGATCCCGAGGACCCCAGAAGGCCAGTGCCTGCGCAGACTGGATCAGGCTGAGCCGTCTGGAAGGTGCCTGTCTAAGGACAGCCCGAGGGTGCCAGTCTCCTAGCTGCACCGCCCGTGGGGCTCCCGCCGTGTCTTTGATCTGCTCAGGAGCAGAAGGGGTGGACATCTTGCCCCTGCAGTAGCATTCTGGTGTTGCAGACTGTCCGCAGACCCTGCCCTGTGGAGCCCCAGCCATGTGCCTGCACAGCTCTTCCCAGCAGAAAGCCTCAAGTGTGTGGATCGGTCTGTGGCCTGCTTGGACCCACAGGATACGGTGGAAGTGCCAGCACACTAGTTCTGACCTGAGGCTGTCAGAGCCCTTGGCCACCTCTGTTCTCTTTCCAACCACTGTCGGTACAGCTGGTGAGGGTGCCTGGGCTGGCCTGCAGGGGTGAGTGACCGCGGGCACTGGGGACAGCTGTTCTGGCAAGGTTGGTCAGGCTAGTCAGGCCTACCCAACTCTCCTGGAGTTGGCCAAGGTGGCCAGATCAGCAGAAGAGCCTGCTGACCGAAGATGGGGAGAAAACTCCTGGGTGGCCGAGTTACAATTCTCAGACTAGGATTTCCCTGCAGCCTTAGCTACCTAATTCAGATATGCTTGTTTTCTCTCGTATTGTCCATGCCTGGGCACTTCCACTGAATGGTTATGACTATATGCAATTTGGTACCCTGCTTGTTTTCACTTAATTTTACACCCAGAGTAAGTTTTGACGTAAGTACATGTTTTCATCATTTTAATAATAATTTATCAATAAATATTTAATCCAGAGATCTCCAAACCATGGCCTGCAGAGCTAATCGAACTCAACCCTATGTTTATACATAAAGTTTTATTGGCACACAGCCATGTTCATTCATTCCTACACCATCAAAGGCTGGGTTTCTTGCCATATCAGCAGTTTGCGTGGTTACAACACAGACAATAAGCTGAAATAAGCTGAAAGTATTTACTATCTGGCCCTTCCAGAAAACATTTGCCAACTCCTGTTTTAAACATATTTTTGCCAAATAGCTTTTCAAAAGGCTGTATTAATTCACATTACCATCAGTATCATGGAAGAGAATCGATTTTGCTGCCCCCAGGCCAGCATTCTGTGTTTGTTTTCATTTTGCACATTTTAAACATGATAAAAATAGCCTTCCCTTGCCTCAGTTTGAATTTCTTGGATTACCAGTGAACCTGAATGTTTTTCTGCTTTTTTAATTTACTTCCTGAATCACTTCTTTTGTGTGGATTCTCTTTTCATATTTCTTTGCTTATTTAATGGACTGAAGGATTTTTTTAAATTTGTTTCATCTAGCAATTTATGTAAGCTCTTCACACCACCAGAATGTGAATTCAGGGTTGAGGGTGCAGCTCGGTGGTAGAGCAGGTGCCTAGCAGGCAGAGGCCTGAGTTCAATCTCCAGCACCAAAGACGAGACTCGATTGTTGTCATATTAAAGAAGTCTTATAGAGGATTTATTTTATTTATTTATTAGGTGACTTTGGGAAAATCTGTCAGCTTCATTTAGATTCAGTTTTCTCCTTGAGAAGACAGAGAGTTACTTTTTCACGATATCCTTCTGAAAACTATATCGAAATTACCCAAGACATGAAATTTGTTATTGACATCATTGCCAATAGCCACAAGAACAAGCTGGCTGCAAATACCCCATCACATGCACTCCGGCTGAGATTCAGGCGATAGCCTTAGTGTTGAAACCACGTTCTCTGTACTCCGAGGCAGCCAGGTTACAAAGGGAAAGTGCAGCTCCAACAGGCTTCAGCAGAGTAGGAGCGTCTGTTGGTTCAGGTCACGGCGAAGTTGAGAGTTTAGATACAGTCAGTTCAGGAGTCCCAGGTATGTCACCCGAACTGCTTCCTTTCTCTCCACATCTTGAGTCGGCCGTCCTCTGTTTCGGTTTTGGCCTCAGTGTCCCTCTCTCTTGTGGACCTGAACAGATCCTGCCTTCCACCCGACCAGTACTAAAGCAGATTTCTGATTCAGCATTTCTAGGGAACGGTCCAAGGCCAGACTCTTTGGACCAGCCTGGGTCACGGGCCCTTCCTGAAGAAGCAGTCACTGGGATCCAGATGTGGCACAGACTGAGCCCAGGCCTGGGGGACGGATTCCCCACCTCCGAAAGGGCGAGGGTGAGCCCCTGGAGGAAAGCCAGGCTCTGTCACCAGACGAAGAGGGCACGGCTTTGCGCAGCAGAACCCCGACATCTCCCCGTGTGCCTCCTCCGGAAACCCTGCCTCCTCCCCGCTTCAGCTGGCTTAGCAGTTTTCTGCTTAGCAGTTTCCTTTGTGGGGCTCTGGGTAAGTTTCCTACGTTGTTCTGCAGACAGCTTCTGCTGCTGAGTTTGAACATGCCAGATGGGGACCCAGCAGAGCAAGTCGAGGGAGTGTGAGGGGCAGGAACCTGCATTTTACAGGCAGCCACCTGGGAATCAGAGTCCAGCGTCTTGGAGGAAATGGGCATCTCATCCCTAGAAGGGGCATTTATTGGGTATTGACTGTGTGTTTGGCCTGCAGTTGCAGCAGGGAGCAAGGCAAAGACCCACCTTCAAGGGGCTTACATTCTTTTTCTCCTTTCTTTCTTTCTTCCTTCCTTCCTTCCTTTCTTTCTTCCTTCCCTCCCTCCCTCCCTCCTTCCTTCCTTCCTTCCTTCCTTTCTTTCTTTCTTTCTTTCTTTCTTTCTTTCTTTCTTTCTTTCTTTCTTTCTTTCTTTCTTTCTTTTTCTTTCTTTCTGTATTAGGGATTAAACTCTTCAAACTGAGCTACATCCTCAGTCTTTTATTATTATTTTTTATTTTTTTTATTTATTTATTTTTTGAGATAAACCCAGTTGAGGCTTACGTGCTACTTACACCACAGTGATTTATAAACAGGCCACTACCCTATTGTCTTGCCCTTTTGTCACACAGTATTCCCTGTGGTGGAGGAAATGGGTCGGGCATATTTGAGGGCTCAGACTGCAGTAAGAGGAGGTGCTCAAGACAGTGCTGAGGAGGGTCCAGGGTGCTGCAGGATTTAGGAGCCTTCAAGGCGGTGGCAGCCCTGGTCCCCTCCATGACCAGAGGCCCAGGGAGCACAACACAAGCAGCTTCTTTGTGGCCAGAGCAAGGCATGGCTTAACGTGTCAGATGTGGAAGGGAGCTCCAGAAGCTGCTTAATTTGATAAAGTTCCATTTGCTGACTCTTGGGTATTACCTCTTGTGCATTTGGGTTCTGTTCAGAAAGTCCTTTCCAGTGCCCGTATCTTCCAGGGGTTTGCCTATTTTATCTTCCAGCGGATTCAGTGTTTCTGTTTTAATATTCGGGACTTGGATTCATTTTGATTTTATTTCAGGGCCTAGTGAGAGATACTGGTGTCCATTCAATCTTCTGCGTGTGGATAGCCAGTTTTCCCAGCACCATTTCCTAAAGAGGCTCTTTTTCCTCCACTGCATGTTTTTTTGTCCCTTTGTCAAAGATCAGATGGATGAATGTACCTGGGGTCGTTTCTGCATCCTCTGTTTGCTCCGCGATTCACATTTTGTGCTGGTATCATGCTGTTTTTATTGCTACAGTTTGGCAATAATCTCCAATGTACTGCAAATATGTACTGAGAGAGAGAGAGAGAGAGAGATAGAGAGAGAGAGACCCAATCCCAGCACACTTAGGAGCTCTTTCTGGCAGTCGGGGGCCTCCAGCCACAGAGTAGACAGCACGTAGGTGTGAGCTCTCCGTCTCCGAGGTGTGCAAGCTGAGTGTGACAGCACAACAGCCCAGAGCTCCAGGACTTGGTGATTCTATGAAATCAGCAGAGAAAAACAGCCAAACTTGATAATAATGCTCAACAAAGTTTACAGTGCCAAAGGACCCACTTAAAACATTTTAGCAGTGGCCCGCTGAGACCAGAGCAGTCTCTGGAAATGATTTATTTACATATAAAAATGAGACATTTCCCAACAGCCTCGAGACAGCCCCTGGGGTGAGGCTCTCGCTGGCCGGCGGCTCCCCAGGGTCGGGCGGGCCCCTCCTCCCGACAGCCTCAGCGGGGGGCTGATTGCTCTCCCGGGGAGGCCCAGGCAACGCTGCCAGCTTTCCAGAGTTGCTGCTCCAAAATCAACCCACAGGAGCATTTTAATGCGTGGCTGAACATGAAGTACTGTCAACATTTTTATTCCAAGAATGCAAATGAAACCCTGAGGGGTCTCGAGGAGGCAAAAGCACTGACCCAGAAGCACTCTTCCCAAAGGCTTGACTTGGGCATAACCAGTTTCACTTTCTGAATAGTCCAGACTTGGAGAAACTGAGGCTCGGGGAATCAGCCCAAGGTCACAGTGTGCAGATAGGGCAGAGCTGCTTTCCATCTCGCCAGAATTTCCTCACCAGGGCTGGATTTGGAGGCCCGGCAGGCTCCTAGATGCAGGTGAATGGTGGTAGTGGAAGAAGTGATCATTCATATTGGGTCCTGCCTGAGGCCCAGAGTTAGAATGGTGACCCTGAAGGGTAGGACGAGGCCAGGCTCACACTGAAGCCACGGAAGCCCCTGCCCTCACTCACATCAAGGGCTTCTCCCTCCTGCCCCTCCCCAGGTCTGCCCCCCTGCAGGCGCTCAAAGCACATCCAAGGATGACCCTCCTCTCCTCCTACCTGGCACCACCTTCCCCAAGGGTCCCGCAGAGGTGGGCTGGGCACTGTCTAGGCACCCCCGACACCCCGGCCCCCTGGGAATGGGGGTTCCTGGCAGTCTCCCATTGATATAGGGCAGGGGGGCTTTAGAGTCTGGCTGTGACTCTGTGTACCAGGTTCTTGTTCTTCTGGAGCAAAAATTTGAACGGACGAACTTAGGGCCATAAGGAAATTTTATTTAAGTAACAACAACAAAAAAAAGGAAATGGGTTCTACCACGTGAATGAAATAGTGGCCAGCACCACTGGGCAGTTAGGGATCCCAAACAGGGAGGGGGGCTAGGAGTGAGCTAAAGATAGAGCATGGGTTAGGCAGCGGGGCAAGAGGGGCAAGAGAGTGAGCTCTCGGTATCATTTCTATTTATCCCATCTCAGTTCTCGTGAGAGTTTTCCCCATCCTGTGGGAAGAGGGCATTTGGATTTCACGCCCCAGGATGACATCAAGTCTAGGCCGCTCTCTTAGGTCATGTCCATCTTCCCAGCCAGGTCAAGCCACACCCTATTCCTACCTCACCATGACACCCAGAAGCCCCATAGAGCTGACCACTCAAGCTGGCCTGGTGGGCTTTCTGAGAAGGGGTTCTCACCCAGAGCACTCGCCCTGAGCGGAGGCTACAGGGGTCTCCCATGGGCAACCTCGGCCACCCCACCAGCAAGAGGGGTTCCCGTCTCTGGGCAGAAAGGTCCTGGAGCATCACGAAGGCTGGGCTGGGGAGGGGAGGTCCGGCCGGGCACGGACACACCTGCCCGGGCACACCCCGGTCCCCTTGGTGAGGCTGGTCTCCTCCTGAGTGGTAAAGATGGGATTTTCCCACTGGCGATTCTCCCCTCCCAAGGCAGGAGTCAAGTTTAGCCACTCAGAGAGACTTTGTCCTTCTTAGGAAGGACAGGAAGGACGCTGCCTCGCCTCACCCAGCTTCCCCCATGTGGTGCTGGAAAGCATTTAACCCTTTTCCCATCCTCTAGTCGATGGCCCGTTGGAAGCAGCCCCAGTTACTATATGTGCATCCTGCCCCACCAGGGTTCTGCTCGGTGCCAGGCAAAGTTGCCTCTCCAGCTGCCCCCCTTTTCTAGGACAGCATCTCTCGCTAAGTTGCCCAGGCTGGATTTACACTTGCAATCTTCCTATCTCAACTTCCAGAAAATGTTTTTAAAATAAAATTTAAAGTACTAGTAGACTCCTTTCCTTGCTTTTTACCTACCATACATTTCATTTGGCCAAATCCTTTACTTATAAGCTCTTAACTTTAGAATTTTATAAATCTCTGTAAATTAGCAAGTATCTTCACATTGTTCTCTCCACCGTCTGCCCCCCAGGACATTACTCTGATAACATGATGGTGAAACAGGATCAGAGAGGCTAAGTAACCTACTCAGAGTCACGCAGCAGAAATGGGGCTTAAGCCAGGTCTTCTAGTTTCTTTTGTGGGATGAGCTGTGTGCCCCACTGAGCTCTCAGGAAAGTCCCAGGGACTCCCTCACATCATAAAGTCACCCCCAAAACAGCAGTTCAGATTTTGCCAGTTTTCAAAGCCCAGGCCTCAGATGACTTTGGCAGAAAGTCTTGCTCAGCCAGTCTTCAGGTTGCACACGCCTGGTACATTGGGAGGGTGTCTCCCAGGCCAGCCTGGGAGGACCTCTCCATGGACCCCTCTCTCACTGGGCAAGGACTGAGGCTGTGACCTGACTGCCAAGTGCCACTCCCCCTGGCAGGGAGAGGCAGGACTCACCTCCTCTCTCAAATACTCTGGGGGGGTCCCCACCCCGCCCCCTTCTGAAGAGCCCAGTCTGAGGGAGGGGGACGGACAGAGGGGGAAATGGCAAGAGGCTGTGGGATGGAGGTGGGCACAGGGCCCTGGGGAGAAGCCATCCAGGTTGTGATGGCGAAGGGCAAGCAGCTGGGAGCCGGCAAAGGTGAGAGGGCAAGGGGAGGGCCGTGGGGATGGAGGGAAGGGGGTGGGCAAAGATGGGGCCGAATAACAAGTTCAAGGACAGTGTATGGAAGGCCTGCCCTCAGACTGGCTGTGTGAAAATATGATTAATCCTACTGAATTTTCTATTTATAATTTTGTTTTCTCTCTTTGAAGGGACTCCTCGCTCCCTACTGAGTAAATGTCAAGCACCAGCTTTTCCAGGAGCCTATCTAGATCCACTCCGCAAAGAATCTTCTCCAGTCACCCCAGGAGCCTGGATTTTGTCCTTTGAGGGACCAAAGAAGGGGAGAGGGACAGTGAAGGAGTTGGGCAGAGAAAGCTCCCGAGTGTCAGGTGTCTCAGATTTGGCTTGTCTGGAATTAGACCTTCCCTCTTCCCTTTGCCTCTCTCCCCACTCAGGTGCTCACAGTAAATGGGACCCCCACACTCACACGGCTCCCAGGTCACCTCTGCTGCCCTCCACACTCTCTGTCCTTCTAGTCAGAGTTGTGTCTGTTTCGTTTTCTAATACTGACCTTTCCAGACACCCCCAGGCATCAGAGAGCTTTGCACCCCCATGTACCCACAGTCTGTTTGCCTGTGTCCCCCATGCCCCACACCCCTGTGCACCCCGCACATTGCTCCCCTGTACTCACCACCTCTGCACCCCACAGCTCTGCACTCTGTCCTCAGACAGGGGACTCTTCCTGTCTAGACACATCGCCCTTATCTGCAGTGGAGGGAACCAGCTCGCCCTGCCGTGGTTAGGACGGTGAGATCAGATAATGTCATACGCTCGTTTTGTTTAAAGTGTGCGACTCCTGGGGCTCCACACCCGGGGCAAGGCTGGCTGTGCACAGTCACATGAGCTCCTGACAGTGCGGCAAGGTGACAGAGATGGTGAATCCGCTGCTTGGTAGCTGCTGATTTTTCAACAGGTCTGAGCCCCCAACTTCACTGTGTGGGGTGCCGGGAATGCAAGGTGAGAGGGCAAAGTCTCACTCTCAAGCGATTTCCAGGGTGGCAGGAGACAGCTTCACAGTCCGGCAGAGTCCTGCAGAGTCAAAGACAGTGACCAGCTCTCAATAGGTCCAGGATACGACAGGAGCTGGTTCTTCCACGTGATTGAGACCTACGGGGCATGAATTGTTCCTCCGGGCCCCTCGCACTTGCCGGCCCCTTCCTAGGTCAGTTCCTGTGGGAGCCAGGGCCTCTTCACGTTGAAAATGAGGAGGTGGTTGGGGCCTGTCCTGTCCTGGACAGAGGCGTGTGATGTCCCCTCTCCCAGCTCAGGTGTAGCATTCTGCATCTGAAGCCTTGTGCTCCCTCCCACGGGCACCAGTCTGCAGGACGAGACTCTGCCTGGACTCTTGGAACGTCCCTCTTCACCACTCCTTGGACTCATTTCTTCTTTTGCGAGGACTCTTTTCAGGGAGCCCATCGCTGCTGGTCTCCAAGCTGTCCCTCCTTTGTGCACCCACAAATTCTTTGCCATAAATCACATTTTATTAGCTTACTTCTCAGCTTGCCCCCAGATCCATCGAAGGGAAAGATTTAACTCACCTCGTGTCTCCAAACCCACCAGAGGGAACAGCACATAGTAGGTGCTCGGTGATGTATGCACGCACAGATGAGTGAACGAATGAATGAGAAGACTCCACTACCAGTTCTGCGCAGGATCACCTGCTGTCATCTTGTCGCCACCACACCCACGCAAGGCTTGGAACTGTTTAAATTGCATCCCCCTAAAATTCCTAAATCTCAGCCCCGATACCTCAGAATGTCACCTTGTTTGGTTCTTGAAGCTGTAATTAATTAAATTAAGATAGTGCTGTGAGGAACAAGCCCCTCTTACCTTTGATTGTGTGCAATGAACAAATTAGACTGGGGACCAGGTGTTCAGTGAAAGAGAGACTTTATTTCTTTCTTTTCTTTTCTTTTCTTTTTTTTTTTTTTTTGGGTGCTGGGAATCGAACTCAGGGCCTCGTGTTTGCATGGCAAACACTCTAACCACTGAGCTCCATCTCCAGCCTTTATTTCTTGATCTCGCAAGAGTGGGCTCCAATCTAACAGGCAGGCAGGCACACCCGGTGGCTGCAGCAAGCAGTTTATCCCCTCCCCCACTTCCCCACTGGCTGAGTACTGTTGGGTAGAATCTCCTTGGATGTTGCCTAGATTTTATTAGGAGGCTCCCTTGGCCTCCTCCCTCTGTAAACGCTTTGTGTGTTTAAGGGCAAATGACTAAGCCACAAGTGGGTAACTTGTTAATTGCCAGGACTTTGCCAATCAGAGTTAGCATGGTGAAGCTGTACTTTGTTGACTGTCAGCTCCTTTTCCCCTTCTAGGGACTCTTTCAGGTGTGTAATTTTAGTCACGTGTACAGGCCAATAGCTTTCCACTCAGAGTTAGACTTTATTTCGAAGATGGACCATTTTAAATTTCTATTTCTTACAGGTATCGCTGGATTAGGGTGGAGATCTAATCCAATATAACCGAGGTTCCCAAGGTGGCTCTTTGAAGCTGCACACTACGGAGAGGGAAATGTTGTGTTCTCCAATGGCACAAAGCAAAACGGTGAGCAGAATAATTCCCTCCTTCAAGCTCTTTTATAAGGACATTTAGTCCCACTCTGTACTCGAGACCCAACAGTCTCTGGAGACCCCCAACATCCAATATCATTGTCCTGGTGATTAGGTTTCAACATGAATTTTGGAAGGGACACAACATTGTAACACAGCAGATGATAAGTCTATTTGTTGAGCCACTCGAGCTGGTTGCTTTGTGATGGCAGCCCTAGCAAATACCCTGTTAGATGTTGCCAACTCCCAGGCGGAGGGAGGCGCTGTGGCGGGCGTGTGGAATAGAGGTCAAGGGCAAAAACGGACACTTTCAGAGTGTGGTAACGGGCTGTGGGCTTCGCCCTCGAGGCGTCTGGGTTCCAGACCTTCAGGGTGTGTGCTACTGTTCACCCCTTGTGGGCACCTGGGCTCCAGCCCTGCTCTGCCAGCCCCACTTTTGCCATTGCGACCCTCTTCTCACGCTGTTTCCCCAAAGCAGCAATGACAAACCTACCTCACCACACCCTGCTGGGGGGAGCCCCTGCTTGGCCAGACACCTGCCAAATGCTGCCCTCAGTTAGTTTTAGTCAACCTGTCAGTACCAGCCCACCCAGAGTGGCTGGCAGATCTGTGAGCAGTTCATTCACAGTGATAATCATGGCGACATGTGCATGGATGGATGTATTTTCCTCTGTCAGCCGTTACCGTGACCTCTGGTCATGCCCACCTGGGAAAGCTCTCAGTCTTGCTGGGGCGACCTTGTCACTTGCCTGGCAGAAGCAGGGGCTGACACATCGCTTCTGCTGTTCACCGAGCCCAGAGGGAGGACGGCGGATACAGGGGGAGAGACCAAGCCAACACCTCCAGGGGCCAGTAGCAGACGCCACATGGACTGGAGGGGGGCACCTGCAGCAAGGTCCAGTCAGATCCCGAGCACATGCTTTTGTCACTGCCCCAATTACTCGCTCTGGCAGACAGATCCTAGGAACTAAGCCACTGGGCGAGTCTCCCGGACAAAGACAGGTGAACACCTTAGTTTTAATGCACCTTGAAGAGTTGGAGCCAGATGCAGCCAGTGCAAAGCCATGGCGGCTCCACAGACTGCGAAAGTGCCCTCTCCTGCTCTCCGCCACACTTTCCCCCCACCGTGGAGGCCGGACACCTCCTGTATCCATCCAGGATGCAAGCATTGGGTTCCTCTGCACTCCACCCAGCTGCGACCCACTCTCTGTGCCATTCTAACCTCTTCACTGCAAGTCCCAAGAGGCAACTACTATTAGCCCCACATTCTAGAGGGAAAACTGAGCCCTGGGTGGCCCGGCACAGAGTCTTTCAAGCCTTGGCAGGAGGAGCGAGGCTTAGTAGGCAGATTCCTGGGCCCCTGTGTTCAGGTGCAGGGTGCCTGGCTGGAACTTGCGAACAGATGAATCTGTGGTAGTGGACCATGGCCCACATGTGGAGACGGAGTGTATTAAATGCTCCTGTTCTCAGAGAAGTTATTTCCCTGCTCTTCGCCTTCTCATGAGTCTGCCCTTTGGAATCCTCCTCATGCTCTTTAACGTGATCAGGTTGAGCCCATGAGGTCCAAATCCCAATTCCTCTGTCTACCAGCTCTGTGGCCTTGGGAAGACACTCCCTGCCATTGGCCTGATTTTCTCATCTGTAAAATGGGAAGATCAGAAGTTGTCTCAGAGTTGTTATGACTGAAAAGAATTCGTGTATATAAAATGCCTGGCACAAGGCTGGTGCATAATCAGCTCTCAATAGATATTAGCTCTGATTGTTACGGCTATTTTTGTGGTTATTATTACTATTGAACTATTCTGAGAGTCTGTGTCTTGTCTGCACAATTAGATTCTAAACTCCCAAAGGGCACAGAGCTTACCACAGGCCAGAATACACAGTAGAGACTCAATAAATATTCATGGCATGTTGAATTCTTAAATTCATAAGTGATTACATCCTATAATTAATATACATGGGAGTAAATGATAATGATCATAGTACCAATACCATAAACAACAATGTTATCGATCGCTCGTGGAAGAGCATTTATACCAGGATTCATGCTAAGCACTTTGCATGAATTATCTCATTTAATTGTTACAACAGTTGCTCAAAAATTGCAGTGAGAAACTGAGGCATGTAGAAAGTAAGCAATTTGTCTTTGTTCTTGAGCTACTCAGTCCGGGAGCGGCTATTATGCCCCAGGTCACTATGATGCAAGAACGTTCACTTTTGGCCACAGTGCTGTGTGTCAGTTTTTCCTTGCTTTCCTCCCTCCTGTTCTTGAAACACCCTAGTGCCAGGCGAAGGACTTCACATAAAGTAGGTCCTCAAGAAAATGCTTATTGTGCGTGTTTGCATGGACAAAGGGATGCGTAGTGAATGAGTGGATGGGTGGATGGATGGTGAGGGGATAGAGGCTAGAGGGTGAGTGGACGGATGGATAGTGGTGAGCGAATGAATGGATAGATGGTGAGAGGATGGATGGATGGATGGGTGGATGGATGGGTAAATGGGTGAATGGATTGATGGGTGGTAGTTGAATGGGATGGTGGGTAGATGGATGTTTGAGTGGCGGTATCTTTAGGAGATCAGGTGACTAAATGGATGAATGTTTGATGGAAGGACTGGAGATTGGTGGACATGTGAGTGGAAAGGAGAAAGAGTAAATGGAAAAATGGGAAGGTAGGTTAGTGGATGAAAAGTGAAAGAAGACCCTCCTACCTGAAGAAGTCTGAGACCAAGAAATGGAAGCAGATGTACATTTGGAGATAAAGGATGCTGAAACTAGTGGCAATGTTTCTGGAAGGGTGATGGAGGTGAGAATTACCTCCAGATTACTGGAAGAGACATTCCCTAGTTCAGCATCTTCTAGTCTGTGCTTCACAGTGGAGGCACTAATTGGATTTCATTAAAGTGAAATAGATGTCCCAGCCCTGGGAGAGCTGGTTCATTAATTTAACTTGTGCTTCACTGGTGGGAGGCACAGGAAGAGGTGCTAGTCTCAGCCTACCTGGGCTAAGATTGGAAGTGAAGAACCCACAGTTTGTGGCAGTGCTCAGGCTCTGAGCACCTGCCTGTGGCAGCACCCAGGCTGGGCATTGGGCATGCGGTGGTGAACCAGATGCCTCCTCTGCCTGCAGGAACCTGGACTCAGCAGGGTCTTGCTCCCTCCTGTGGCCGCTCCCACTGAGCACCACCGCCATCTGCTCACTGCTGGCAGTGACTTCTCCCTTAAACTGATCCCCAAAATGTCAAAGGTCCTGGGAGGCTCTGAATGGCTTTCTTGTTTGCATCCCAGGCTGTGGGGACACAGCAGAGGTGATCATGGCCACCTTAGCCCGAGGCGCCTGGGTGGAAGACCCCCACTCACCTCTGCAGGATGAAAAAGCTGCAGAATCTTTCAAGAGCTGGCTTCCTTGGCAAGGTAGGGGGAAAAAAACAGAAAACAGCCAAGTCTGAGAGGAAAAAATTCCTATATGGTGACTTCATAACTGTGGCTGATACTGGCCGGCCTGGCCTCAAACTGGCTGGAAAGGACCCAGGACTGTGAGGAAGTCATCTCTTCCCTGTCCCGTACCTTCTCTCCTCTCCCTGGCATCCCTCACCTCTCACAGAAGCCTGGGTACAGGAGAGGGAAATTCAGAGCATCTTTTAAATGTAGTTTTCCTGTTTGGGCAGCATTCAGAAGCAAGACTGGAATCTAAATAATATTTGCCTTGTGCTTCTTGGTTTATGAAGTACTTTTCGAAGCATTAGCCCTCCTGATGTTCATCAGGACATGGAGACTTGGCAGGATAGAAATCACCTGCTTTCCCCCATTTTCCAACAGGAAACAGGATCATAGAGGCACATGGCATAGTGGACTAGTTAGACTAGAATCTGGTGTCTTACGCAGGTCCGTGCAGGGGTATTTGTTCCAGGAAGAAGGGGGGCTGAGTGGGAAGACCTAGTCATGGCCCAGAGATGGCTCTGGATTCTACTGCCATGCAGCATCTGCTCATGCTGTACCCTCTTCCAGCACCCCCATCACCCAGTCAGACTCCTATTCATCCTTCAGAGCCCCATCTAAATGTGATCTAAATAGAGACAAGTTTCAGCTGTCACTCCAGGATTATCATTTTAGGTTTGTAATTCCTCTTCCTCCTTGAATCCTAAGCTTCTTGGGGACAGAATCTCCACCTTTCATCTCTGCAACTCCAACCCGTAACACAGGTTTTGTCCCAGAGGACACAAACATTGTAATGTTTACTGGCTCAATCAGTCAAATCATTTACACCCTAAGTATTATCCACAAAGCAGATCTGCGCTTTTCTTATTTACTTATGCAATTATTCTTAATTGCTCAAGAAACATGTAATTACGTTCTTACTGTAAGCAATTCAAACTGTAGATCAATCAAAACTCCTTCTCTTCCCCACAAGCCCTTGTGCTATGCCCTCCTGTCACCCCAGTCTTCCCTGGAGGAAACCCCACCTCTAGCTCGGGGTGTCTCTTTCCAGACCTCTTGCTGCGCACTGATCTACATTCACATCTACATACAGAAGTGGAAGCCTTTATATTTTGTGTCTTTCCACAGAAATGATCTTCTACTGCCCATCTTCTGCCACTTGCTTTTATCACAAAGTGAGGTTTCTTGGCCTGTCAGCCTCAGAGAGATCTCAGGTCTTGTTAGTAGCTGACCTATGTTTCTTTAGACTCCTCTTGACAGGCTCTCCCTGATTCTTTCTGTGACAGATGATGCTGCAAGGCCGTATTCCTGTCATTGCTTCCCCTTCCTCAGGAGCTCCTTCTGCGCTCTGCACGGGCCCCGGGGAATTCCTTCTCCCCCATGGCCAACACGCCCAGCACAGCCCCGGGCCCGACCACGCTGCTGGTCAGAGCACCCTGAGGGTGCTCGGAGTCTTCAGTTCCTAAGAGCAAAGTCAGACTCTGTCTGCAGCTTGCTGACCACTTAGCCAATGTCCCAATGAGCGCGTATGGACTCAGTGCTCATATGCCCCCAGAAATGAAGCGATGTCACCCCCTGAGTGAGAGCTGCTCAGTGGGAAAGTGGGCAGGGTTGGCATTCAGACTCCCCCAGAAAGGGGTTTTGGGGACTTGCCATCCCAACCTTGGATCTGTCTTCTACACACCAGGGCCAGGGTCCCTGCCTCTCAGGCTGCTGTGTGGTGAGATGGGATAACACTTCCACTGCCTGGCATAGAGTCTTCTGCCAGAGCCTCGCCATCATGAGCTACTGGGATTCACACCAATCTTCGAGGCTGGCAGTCCAGCCCTCCCTTAGCCCCTTCCCCCTGTCCTGTCCCACTCTACCCACTTGTCCTCATTCTGCCCTTACTGATGGCTGGTGACAGCTGAGAAATAGCCTCCTGCTATGTCTGGAAATATGAACTTTGTGTTTCCTTATGTAAGACAGGATTGGAAATTCGCCTGCCGCCAAAGTCGCTGACAGTCAGTGCTCTAGGATCCAAAAAGATTCATGCCAGGGTCAGCTCCCTCCTTCCGATTCCTCCTGGCGTCATCCAGTTGAGGCTGGAGGAAAAGAAGACAGGTCAGCAAAGGGCCTGCCGGGCCAAGTCGTGATCCCCCATTCTGGAGTCACGGCTCCAGGGCAGCCTGGGTGCAGTCAGGCCCCCACACAGTGGCCTGGGAAACCCAGGGCCTCCGTGTCCACCAAGAAGCCATCCTTCCCAAAGTCATAGCAGAGAGCACCTGAGCCACAAGGGTGCCTTGGGAAATGTCACATAAGGCCACACCCAGGAATTCAGGGACTCGGGAGGAGGTCCAAGCATGTGTGCCCAGGCATCAGCTGATGTGAGCTTCATGATAATATTGGACGAGTTACTTAGCCACCCCTGAGGTCTTTATTTTCTCCTCTGTGAAATGGGAACAGGATCACTCTTTCGTGGCTCATCCCAGCCGCATGTGTAAAGGTTCCAGGTGATGGCTAAGGCATTGGACAAATGCCAGGAGAAGATAAAGAGGGAGGCCAGGGAAAAGAAATGAGAGAGAAGTAAACCATAGATAAGAAAAGAATAACCAAGTACTTTCAAAGCCCGCTTCCGCTCCTCTGTCCTGTTCCACTCATGTCCTTGCCTTGCGTGGCCTGATCCCTTCAATGTCCTTGTCAGCCCGTGGGGCTCAGGCAGGTCCCACAGCCATGGCACCTCCTACCCAGGACTAGGAAGGATGGCCAGGGGCTGCGGCAGTGCCATCCTCTGGCTCATCATGCTTTCCATAGAAAAGTTCTCTCCAAGTGGCCCACTCTGACTTGGAGCATGGCATCGTTCTGGCCCTATGGACACCCAGACCGTTGAAGGCCACTGATCTGGGCCAGCATGGTCATAGGGAGTAGGAAAGATGGGACAGATGGGGAGGGGTGGGGAGAAGCAGAGAGAGTCAGAAAGACAGAGAAACAAGAAAGGAAGGGTGAAGCCTTCCAAGAAGGAAAGAGAAGCAGAGATTCAGAAGAAAGAGAGAGAACCAGAAGGCAGCAACCCGGGGAGTAGGGCCACAGCAAGCAGCAGAATTCCCACCAGTAAACTACCAAAGGTCACTCTGAGGGGTGTGGGGAAGATGTTTTTTAGGAGGAGAAAAATATTTCTGTGGTCAAAAATGTAAGGTGGAAAGCGCAGGGTTAAACAGAAATGTCCTAGTGCTCCTAACAGGCTATACAGAGGTTGCAAATCTTCGGTGTGACCACTGACAACGGTGGCCAAAACTCGGCACTGTGACATAGAGACACAGAGACAGAGGCTCAGAGATGAAGGGACCAGCAGCCAGCCAGAGGGACATGGAGAGACAGACCTAGAGAGAGCTGGGGACAGGGGACAGGGCAAAGACAAGCCCAGAGAGAGAAGCAGACAGAGGGTGACAGAGCCAAGGAGACTGAGCAATAACGAGTAATTTGGGGCCAAGACCCCCAAGAGAGCTTATTTCAGTGCCACCCCAAGTCAGAGGCAGCAGGGCTGTGGCTTGCTGTAGACCGCAGAGCCCAGCAGACTTGAGTCCTCCTGAACTTGGCCCCAAACCTCCTCCCTCGGCAGGCAGAGATGGCTGCCAAAAACAGAGGACACAGTCCCTGGGGAAAGACACTTCATCTGCAGCACAAACAAATTAAGTAACCCTCTGAGGAAGCTGGAGAAATCCATCGCCAAGCAGCAGACCTGAGGCCACAGAAGGGGCCCAGTGTTCCAGGACTTGCCGCTGCAGCCCCGGCTCGGCTTCCTGAGGGCAAGGCTGACGCGAGGCTGTCAGCGTCGCTGAGCTGTTTTTAACTGATTTGCCATTAATTTCATGGTTTTGTAGGAGCTCTCAAGATGACAGGTCAGCTGGGTGACTTTGAAGGCTGCATTTCATGGGTCTTAATGCTGACTCAACCCAACAAGCTGTCACCCCATGAGTCCCCGGACTGGCGCCTGTTCCGATGGAGAGAAGTCCTAGGGGACCTCTCTGGAAATGCTCAAGTCTCCTCCATGGCAGATCTATAAGTAACTTTGTTCCTAGTGGCTCAACCTGTCTCCGTCTCCGCTCCAGGCAAGACGTACTGGAAGATTCATAGTGGCCAAGCATCTGTTCCTTCTCCTCAGGATGAGACCCGCTGCTTTGCCTTCCATATGTCATTGTCCACGCAGAGCTTCCCAGAGCCTGGATGTGGTGACCGCACTTAGCCTCCTCTCAGATGTCTTCCATGGCTCCCACTGGCCACAGCACATTGCCCACCTGGTTGCCCTTCAGCTGGGAGGTGTTTAAGCAGAACTTTTTACTGTACTCTCTGACAGTCACAAGACCAGTATTTCCCATGACCCCAATAAACTCTGGATTTTTCCTTCACACTAGTGAGAACTTCTGTGCAGCCAGCTTAGTCCTATAACTCACAGGGTTGCCTCTGCCCTGCTTCCCACGCCACGATGCACTCACACTCAACATCTTCGCCAACAGACTTGTACCCCGACCATCAGCAGCCCCCATTCACACATCCCTGGGTATTGAGAGGCCTGAGAGGGGCTTACATCCTGCTGTTCTCCCTTCTTCTTGGGGATGTGGGACTCACACAGCAGACTGATTCCCAGATCCACAGCCCCGTGTAGGTGGCTCCCCACCCAACACACTCCTAGAGTATCCTACACGACTTGGTTGAACTTTGCAAGCTCAGGATCCAACTCCTTATTGCCTTCCCTCCTATCGTCCCCTCATCCCCAGTCTGCATTAAGGTATAAGCAGCTTCCGCTTCCAGTTCGTAGAGTTGGAGTCTTCTGCTTCCCTCCTCCCTCACTCCTCGCACCCAGAGCTTGTCCATTCCGGTCCGCTCTACTCCAGGAATTTCTCTTGTGCCTGTCTGCTTCCTTCTACCAGTACCGGGCAGCAGTATTTCAGCTCAGGTCTTGCAACCCCTTTGCTTGGCCTGTTCCTGAAGTTCCTAACTGGGCTTCCTGCCTGTAGCCCTTCTTCTCTCCATTCTATATCCCTACCTCTGAAAAGTGACCGTGCCACGGCCTTGCTTGAAAACCTCAGTGACTGGTGAAATCTAGACCCTCAATTTGGCCGGTGCCACCCTTCATGCACTACCCCAGGTTTATCCCTGCCACACTGTGTTTGCATTCCTCTTGGCCAGGCAGGGCCTTTTCTTACCTTGGGGTCTTTGTACACATAGTTCCCTCTGTCCCCAACTTTGCTCCTGCGTTACTTGGTTTCCACCTCTGTTTTAGCATTTGTAATATTATGCTACAATTTTTTGTGTAGCTTGGGGCGCTCAGCCTGGTCATGGGGTACCAGTGGAGAGAAGAGGGATGGGAGAGAAGCTGGCATTAAGTTGCATGCAACAAAGACATAGGAACACTCACTGTGTATTGGGAACTGTGTGCAGTGCCAGGGATATAAAGGACAGAGTCCTTGTCACCGGGGAGCTGATAACCAAGTGAGCAAGATGGCACGCTGTGCCCAGGAGAACAGCTGCTCTGAGCTCCCACCATCTTGCAGAGAAGCAGGGGCGGGCTGTCCTCTGCCACAGCCAAGACCAGGGGACACTGCTGTGGCCGCGCCAAGAGGCGCTGAGAACGGGGGCTTTGAAGCCAGACTGTCTGACTTCCAACCCTGGTGTTACCTCTTACTACCTGGGTCACCTAATAGAAGTTAGCTTTGGTCTTTTGTGTTCTATTTCCTCCCAGGAATTCAGTGAATAAATACATTCTGTGTTTAGGGCAATTTCTAGCATCTAGTAACCCAACCCCTAAGGCTTTGTCCAGGCTGTACCTCCTCCTGCCCCTGCCAAGGCAGAGAACAGAGAAGAAAACCACAGCTTGGACTCTGGCAAGCTGCAGAGAAGGAAGGATGAAGTGAGTGAGCAGATCCAAGAAAGAGGAGTCTTTAGTCAGCAGTAGGGAAAGCCAAGAAATAGCCCAATTTATTCTAGTGACTCCCGAGATCGAACCATTGGCAGCCTCAGACACTCTAGGAAGTGAGTGAAGATGGGTCGTGAAAGAGGAAGAGGTATCCGCCTGCCTCATCTCTGTAGAAGGCAGAAGGTTTGTTCTCTACAGAAGATAAAACAGAAGGTCCCTGAACTGGAGGACATGCGGAAGGGCACAGAGGTGGCTTCAGTAACATTTGCTTAGAGAGCCCTGGATTTTACACCCACCTGTTTCCAGGTCCCGGGCCACTAGCATTTACTTTCCCAAAGAGGGATAAGAAATCTGAAGGGCTAAAGAGAAAACACCTAGAAATGCAGTTCTCAGGGTTCCTGGACTAAATAACACAGCCAGAGGAGCGGAGGCTGCCCTGACAAGCTCCCCCAGCACACTGGGCTTTCCCGTCAGCTCCCCACTTGTAAAAGTGACCTGTCAGGGGCCTCCAGCCATCTGGCAGAGGCCGAATACAAGCAGGAAAGGCTATACTGGAGAAAATAGGACTAGTCAGGGAGATGAATCACATCCTTAGTGTGATAAGGTAATAATATCCAACACATAGTACCTAAAATAGTCTTTACAGATCCCTCTTGAGATGGATGAAGTTGTTAGAAGTGTGTTCCCATGAGATATTCTCAAGCCCTACCCCAGGACCTTTGAGTGTGATCTTCGTTGGAACTAGGGTCTTGGAAATGTCATCAAGTTCATACTGCACTAGGCTGAGCCTTAATTCAATGACTCGTGTCCATGTAAGAAGAGAAATATGAAGACCGAGGTAGAGGACACAGTGAGAGCTCCTTGCAAAGACCGCAGAGTGATGTGTATACAAGCTAAGGAGCCCCAAGGACAGTCAGCAGCTGTGCCAGCCATGAAAGAGTCTGGGAACTGATTTTTCTCAAAGCCTCCAGGAGGAACCAGCACTGCTGGTGCCTTGATTTTGGGTTTCTTGTGTCCAGAACCATGAGAAAATAAATTCTTATTGCTTATGCCCCCTGGTTTGCTGGGCTTTGCTATGACAGCTTTCGGAAGCTAACGCAGTAGGGACTATTGTTATTACTATCTTTATTTAACGGGTGAGAGACTAAAAGTTGACTGAGTTGAGCGAGTGCCCAAAGTCTTACAGCAGTCAGCGGGGAGTCATGGCCTGTATCCAGCAGGCTGGCTGGGCCCTTGCTTTCAGCCACCAAGATGCACATACAGCTTCGAAACAAGAACAGGATGCTTTTTTAAAGGAGCATCAAGGAAAACAGTGAGAGTACTTAGAAATTAGAAAACATACATCCCTGATGAAAGTTCAAATGCAGGATGGGAAGATGCAGTTGAGGAGGTCACCCAGTAAGTAGAGAAAAGGTAAAAAACTAAAACCAGGAACACTGAGCTTGGCATGGTGGCACATGCCTGTGACCCCAACATGCTGGGAGGCTGAGGCAGTAGAATCGTAAATTTAAGCCCAACCTGGGTAATTTAGCAACTTCGTTAGACCCTGTCTCAAAATAGAAAAGGGCTGGGGATACATCTCAATGTGAATGCTCGGGGTTCAATCCACAGTACTGAAAAGAAAATAAGAGTCTCAATATTCAAATCATAGAAGAGAAAAAAGGAGCAGGGGAAAAGAAAAAAACAGAAAAAGAGGAGTGGAAAAAATAGAAAGGGCTGAAGGACTTGAGTTCCTAGGCTGAAGCAGCCAGCAGAGCACCTAGTTCATGGGTGAGAATACACCCACAGCAAGACTCATCACTTCCTCGTAGAATGCTGGGATGCAGGGACAAAGACATATGGAAAACTTCCAGAGAGAAAAGGATGAAAAATCACAATGTTGTTGGATTTCCCACCAGCAGCAATGGAATCCATGAGATGATGGAAGAATGCTTGGAGATTCTGAAAAAAAATGTTTTCCAGTGTGCAAATACATACATAGTAGTCTATGGGTTGTGTTTATTATGAGGCTGAATCTCAGAAATATGGTCTCTCTGTGTTCACCTCCCTGGTACCTAGTCTCCAAGATGGCGCCCAAGGCACCCATTTCTTGAAATTCACTGCCATATGTCACCAGTCCCCTCCCACACCACAGCAGGGCTGGTCTGTGAAAAGTAGTATGCTTGATGATACGTCTCTTCTAAAATAAAGCTGTACAAGATGTGGCTTCTACCTTTCTGTGTCTCTCTTGGTTTACTTGCTCTGTGGGAAGCAAGCCTCCATGTCACAAGGCTACTCAAGCAGCCCTGAGGAGAAGCCTATGTGAGGAGAAACTGAGAGGACTTCCCCCAACAGCCAGCAAAGAACTCAGGCCTCCTGTCCACAGCCACATGAGTGGCCATCTTGGAAACACACCCTCCCCCTACATCAAGCCCTCAGCTGCCTGCAGCTCTGCCCGACTGCTTTACTGCATCCTTGGGAATGAGTCCACCTGAGAACTACCATCTGGATTCCAGAAATGCAGAAGCTGGGTGAGATGCTGTACATATGTTGCTTGAGACTGCATTTGGGGGCAACTTGTTACACAGTAGAGATTACTAATACATCTCCTATGCATCCTTCTCAGGAAATTATATTCCACCAAAGCAACACAGCATGTGAGGAGGCAGAGAGGAGGTTCAGGAAGTGAGCAACCTGACAGAGCAGAGAGGGTAAGGAACTGTCCCGGATGCTGGTGAAAGGAGTTCCCAGGAGGATGCTGGGAAGCAGGTCTAGAAAGGAAACGGTGCAGCCTGGGGCAGCCCCCAAACTCTAAAAGTTCCGGGAAGGTTGAGCAGGTGTAAAAACCTATGAACACACCCAAAGGAGTTCAGGGACACATTACCGATGAGCACAGAGATCAGCACTGAAATGAAAAAAATCAAGGTAACTATTAATTTTAGGGCAAATAAAATGTTCTGCAGTAGAAGAAAATGTTTATAACAGCTTACTTGGCTCAGTAGCACAGAGCTCAACATGGCCCTAATGTGCAGACTCCGCTTAATGATCTAACCAAAATTATCACAGTTCTACGGAGACATGAGAGACCAACAGCATGAATGGGTGGTGAGGGGTGTGTTTTTAGAACTACTTCATCTCACAGATCCTAAGACACAAACTTTCCACAAGTTCAGATCTCTGAAAGTGACTCTGTTAGCCCCCCACAGCAGTGTACAACCGGTAGCATTGTTTTCCTTGCTATCAGTAGATATATTTATAATGCGTTTTCCAATCCCTGTCACCTTAGCGACCTGCTCACAGTGCACCTGGCCCTTCCAGGACCGTCCAGCTAGTGTCTGTCTCTGCACTGCCAGGGCTGTGGGAAGGCAGAATCAGTGTCTTTCATCTTCGTGCCCCAGTGCCTGGCATGGAGTCTAGTGCACGGCTGGTGCTCCACAAAAGCTCCTGAGTACTCATGTCCAGGAACTCCAGGTAAGGCGTTGGCTGGGGACACCAGAACTTCGCCTCAGCTGTGACTTCACATTAGTCATTACTTTGTCATTTGCTACATTCACATCCAAGTGAGCCCTCTGAAACACTTAGTGCGTTTAGTTCTAGGGCAGTTCACTTTTTCTCAATGAATTGTTGATGGTTCACTGTTTCTGCTGCTACTTTTAAGTCTCCAAGTGCAAGAACTGCCCTGGGCTCCGAAACAGCCAGGCCCGGACAGCAGCACCGTAGAACCCACGATGACAGTTTTAGCCACCGGCATCCTGACCCTGGTTTTATGAGCAGAACGCCATTGCTCCGATTTCTCCACGGAATCTCACTTTGCAAGGAGAGGTGCTGTGGGGGGATTCTTCAGAGAAGCAGAACCAACGGAGTGGGGACAGAGAGAGATCAAGGAACCACAGGTTCACCATCCCACCCTCGCTCAGGAAGGACAAATGAAGCAGAACAAACGTCTCAGAGGTTTGGGAAACCACACGTAGCGGGGTTTAGTGTTTCTGAGAGTGAGGGGGAGTCCAAACAGGGGCTCAGTAGAACTCCGATTCCGAGGTGAGTATCCAAGCATATTAAGGAGTTCTAATTCATTTTGTTAGCCGTGATGACGACGTTGAGGCTAGGGAAGAAAATGTCCACACATACACTTCATGTTTGAGATGCAAATGGAAGTATTTCTGAGTGAAATGACACAAAGTTTGTAATTTGCTTTAAAGTTTTCTGGGGAAGAGTGGGGCCGGGGTGGTGCTGAAGCTGATGTGTCCGAGTGTGACACCCACTGAGGCTGGATGCTGGCCACTTGGCAGGTTATCATCCCGTCTGCTTTCAACTGTTTGAAAATTTCATCGTAAAATTTAAAAGTAAAAATATAAAATATGTTTATGAATAAATAACAAAATATTCTCTCCAGGAAGCTGCCTAAGGTTCTGTGGATTCAGTCAAAGGAGACAGAGGGTGCTAAAAATAGCTGAGAGATTTATTTGGTTTCTCCACATGTCATCTTTGATTATGTATCACTGCTCCTCACAGTTACTCAATCTGTTCTCTAGATCTGCTGAACGGAGCACACTTCCAGAAAAGGAAGAACTGTCCCTTCATCCCCTTCACTAGAAGGAAGTACTTTCCCTAACCGCTCTCTGTGGGCTCAGTTTCCCCACAGAACACCAAGTGTGATGACAATGGCGGACTCCCTCCTAAGGTCCTCACTAGGATCAGAGAACACGCTGGGACCAAAGCACTTTATTTATTTATTCATTCATTCATTTATTTATTTAGGGGTGCTGAGGATCAAACTCAGGGCCTCACGCTCAGTAGGTAAGCACTCCTAAAGCTCATTTTTAAAGCAACTTTTTTTGTCTTATTCAAAACAAGACACATTAAGGGTAGAAAATTTAGGAATAAATATCATTAAAACATGAAAAATAAAAATCATTCACAATACTGCTTCCCCCAACCATGTAACTAATACTATTTTAGCATATGGCCTCACAAGTATGTTGCTGCTGTTTACTGTGCATATGTTTTTATAAAACTTACAAAACAGGCTCAAATTATGTAAAATTTTATGATTTAAGTAAACATTATCAACATCGTTTCATAGCATTACATGGTTTGCCACCTCTGTTTTCTTTTATGTGACCTACTGCCGCTTATTTAACCGTTCTATTTGCGTTAGTTTTCTAGGGTTGCCATGACAAAGTACCATACACTAGGTAGCTAAAAACAGAACGGATGTGTTGTTACATGTCAAGGCCAGAAGTCCAAGACTAAGGGTTGAGTCTATCTTAGGAGACTCAGAGGGACAATCTCTTCCAGGCGCTCCTCCCTCCCAGCTCTGAGGTTGCTGGCAATCCTGGCACACTTGACTCATGGGCTGTTCCGCTCCAATCTATGTCTCCATCACTAGATGGCTGTCTCCCCTGCGTTACCTGTGTCTCATTTGGGTTAAAGGTCTGCACTACTCCAGTGTGACCTCATTTTAACTACTTACATCTGCAGTAACTCTAACTCCACATAAATTCATGTTCTACCATTTGGGAAGTTAGAACTTCAACAAATCTTTTTAGGGGACACAAATCAACTCAAACTTATATTGATGGTCTTTTAGATTTTCTAGATTGTTTGAACACCACTTTTGCTATTAATAAATTGTGTCACACATTCTTAAACACATATATGATTGCTTTTGTAAAATAAGTCCCTAGAAATGGAATTTTTAAGATAAAGAGCCCATCAGTCAGAGCTAAGCCAGGAAAAGGGAAATCAGAAATATTTTCAACGGAGTGGATTTAATATAGGAGAGAAGATGAAAAGCAAAAGATCTGACTGAGCTGGGTAACCGCAGGAAGCAGCTACGACCCCAGGTTTCAGAGAATGAGAGAGAAGAGGTGGGGAAGCCAGAACTGAATCTGGCCGGAGAATCCAGAGAATCTGAAGCCGGAGAATCCAACCCTAGCATTATAGCACTGAAAGAGCATGGGGTGGGCGGTGGGGTTAAGGATGAGATGGATTGTCCTAAAGGCATGTAATGTATATCATCCCATTGTCCTCCAGAAAGAGTCTCTCAAATCGTACTATTGCTAGGAGCCATAAGGCCACGTAGCTTCCACATCTCCACAGCACCGAAGATCATCATTTAAAACTTTGCTCTCCATTTGACAGGAAAGTATGCCTTGTCTTCCTTTGCCTTTCGTTGATTTTTAGTCACATTGAATATATTTCTTATGTTTTGGGCCATTATGCTTATTACCTGTTTTGTGGATTGTTCAGTACAAAGTTGAAATAATTAAAATGTCAAGATTTTATGTCCTTTGCCTGTTTTTACTACAATATTTGCCTTTTTCTTATCAATTCATAATACTACTTTATGCATTAAGGATATTAATCCTTGCCGTACAATACATGCTGCAAATAATATTTTCTCATTGTAGTTTGACATTTAGTTTTATTTATAGTGTTTTTGATGTCAGGCTGCTCAATTTATAAGTGGACAAATCTATTAATCTTTTCTTTTTATGTGTTTGCCTTTGGTTTCATACTTAGAAAGCTCTTCTCCAGGCCAAGATTACATAAATATTTACATTTTATTTCTTCCTTAAGGTTTTTACATTTTTAACAATATTTTTTGGATTGCAATCTTTATATGGAATTTATTTGAGGACGTGATATGAATAATAAACTTTTCCTTTATAACTTAGAATGTCTCCTTTATCTTCTATTAAATTCAGATGATAAATAGTAGATAGATAGGTAGATAGATGATAGCTGCATTTGTCTGTTCTGGACTATCTCCTTTTTCCCATTAATCCATCTATTCATTACATTTTATGATATCTTCCCAAGAATGGAAACTCCATGAAGTTGCCTCCATCTTACCAGTGCCCAGAATGGTATCTGGCACAGACTAAGCATTCAAGAAATATGTATTAAATGATTAATTAAATATGGCTTGCTCTTGTTTCTCTGAATCAGGTTTACCGAGGTATAATTTACACACAGCAAATGTCACAGTGTGTGACTGTGGCAGCGCAGAGATGAAAAGATTACTCAGAGACAAGACTTGGTCTGAACATTGAGAGGCCCAGAGGGACTGTCCCAAAAAAGCACCCAATGTGAAGGAGTCTTGAGGGAGCAGCCTCAAACCAAGAACTTGTTGGCTTTTATTGCAAGAAAATACAGGAAGAAAAACAGCTTGGGTAAGCAATTGTGTCCAGGAACATGCAGCTCTGCTACATGGCATTCTTCAGGTAATCGTAGCAATTTATCAGGCAGGGGAAGGACAATGGCTGAACCTAGCACGCTTCCCTAATCCGAACACTTGGCTGTTTTTAGCACACTGTGTTCAGGGCTGACATGCATTTTCTCCATAGGTCCTTAATATTGAACCATACATCCCAGGGCCTGTGTGCTTTTGCTCCACTGGCCCCTTCATGACTTTAATCACTCATTCCTCCAGCAAAGTCCCCCACAAGCCGAATTCTCTTTTTAGTGTCCAGTTTAATGAGTTTGACAAACCCATAATGTAGAAAAATCGCTACCATAATCTAATACAGAATAATTCTGTCATCTTAAAAATGCTTCATCAAGGCTTTTATTCTTATTTTAAACTCTAATTTTTTTAACAAAGTGACAAAATTACCATCTTAACCATTTTCAAGTATATAGTGGTGTTAAGGATATTCACATGGTTGTACAAAGATCAACACGTTTTCATCTTGCAAATCTGACAGTCTACACTGTTAGCCAATGCCCCGTTCCCCTCCCCCAGCCCTTCCAAAACACTGTTTTACTTTCTGTTTCTATGAATTTGGCTTGTTTAGATTCTTCATATAAATGGGATCTAATCCAGTTCGTCCTCTATCTGTGGGTTCCACATCCACAGATTCAACCAACCATGAATCAGAAATATGGGAGGAAGAAACCATATCTGTACTGAACTTGTATACTCTTGTTTTCTTGCCATTCTCTATACGATGCAGTATAACAATTTCCATAGCACTTATATTGTCTACAGTATTATAAGTAATTTAGAGGTGATTTAAAGAATACAGGAGAATATGCATAGGTCATATGTAAAACTCTACCATTTTAAAGTACTTGAGTCTACAGAGATTTTAGGATCCTTAAGGGGTCCCAGAACCAGCCCCTCATGGATAAGGAAGGATACCTGTTCATCTTTCTGTGACTGTCCTATCTCACAAACCATAATGTCCTCAAGACTCATCCATGTTGTAGCATGATGAATTTTCTCTCCTTTCTAAGGCTGCAAAATATTCCATGGTGTCTATCAAACAGTTTTGAAGTTTGCTCCACCCCACCCCTGCATCTGGATCTGTTTTCTGTCTCTATCATTTTGGTTTACTCTAGGTTGTCATACAAATGGCACCAAACTGTGTGTAGTTTTTTGAGTCTGGCTTCATTCATTCAGTTTAATGCATTTAAGGCTCATCCGTGTTACTGTGAGTTCCGTAGTTCATTGCTCAGTGGTTAGAGTGCTTGCCTAGCAAGCACAAGGCCTTCAGTTCGATCCCTGGCACCAAAAAAACAAAACAAAAATAAAAACCTCTGAGGATCAATTTGGATTCTTTCCAGTTTTTATTGTTATGGCCTCATAATCCATTTTTATAGTGAAACCATATAGTAAGTTGCTGTAGTGGTCTATTTTCTGTTACTATAATAGAATACCTGAGGCTAGACACTTAGTTAAGAAAAGAGGTTTAAATCCAAACAGCATGATGCCACCTCTGGCAAGTGCCTCTGGCTGTGTTACATCATGGCACATAGCATCATGGTAGGAATGTGTGCAAGAGGGAGAGGCCACACAGTAAGACAGGGAGGTTAAGAGAACACCATGCTTGCTTTTTATGACAACTGTCCCTCCAGAACAAGCCAAGGTTCCATGAAAGTGAACGCAAAATCCTTCCAAAAGCAGAACCTCAGTGATCTAATTACTTCCCAACACAGCCACACTGAGGACCAGGCTCCAGCACAGGAGTCGTTGGAGGACTTACTCACACCATATCTAAATCATCGCAGTTGCTAAACACATACCAGTTGTAGCCAGCACCAGAGGAAAGTGGGTGTCTGCAGAACACAGAAATAAAACCTCCCCCAGGGAGTGAGAGGGAGAGGAACCAACTTCTAATAGATTCAGGGGTTTGAGTGAGGTCAGAGGACTATGGGAAACATCCAGAGCCTGCCAGCAAGCCTGGGCAAAGTGGTCAAAGTGGGCAGAGCAGGCTCACAGGAAGCGAGGTAAGGCGGGCAACAGGCATCAAGGGCATGTGCTCTGGAGTCCCGGAGTCCTGGTCTCACAGCCCATAAATCATGTCTCTGACTTGTCCTCAAGCGGTGATTGGGGCACCCCATTGTCCTGCTGGAAGCTTTGATTGCCCATCTGTAAATGGCGAGCATGATAGCATGCAGCAGTCCAAATGCTGTGTCCCCCAGACTCATGCTGAAACCCCCACCCCCAGGTGACGGCATGAGGAGGTGGAGCCTTTGGGAAGTGGTTAGGTCACGAGGGTGGAGCCCTCTTAATGGCATTAGTGCTTCCAGAAAGGCGGCACCAGAGAGCTGCCTTACCTCTTCCATCCTGTGAGGACGCAGCAAGAAAACGCCATCTGTATATCAGAAAGCAGCTCGCACCAAATACCAGATCTGCTACTACCTTGATCTTGGGCTTTTCAGCCTCCTGGGAGAAATCAAGCCATATTGTTTATAAGGCACCAAGATTACGGTGTTTTGTTATAGGAGCCTGAGCTGATGAGAGACAGCACATTCCTCATGGGAAGTAGGAAGTGCTGTCAGCAGTCCAAAGTAAGGGTTTCATACCTGCCATCTTGGGAAGGTGGGGCTGGACACTAAATAAGAAAACCACACAAGAGTTAATTCAGCTGTGCTTGTCCAACTCCTTGTACAATCCTTGCCGTTCTTTCCCTCAACGACTGGGCCTGTTTCTTCTTATCTAGACTCTAGGTGGCCTTGCGATTGTTCAGCCAGTACAGCAGGGCTGCCATGATGCTGTGTGAGCTCTGAGGCCGGCTCCCAGAGGCCTTGCAGCCTCTGCCTTGTTCGCTGGGACACCTGCTCTCGGAGTCCCCAGGGACCATTGCTAACAAGTCTAGCTACTGAGCCTGAAGCCATGGCGCTGGCAAGATCACCACGGTGCTGGTGAGACCATGCAGTAGAAAGATCCAAACAAGCATCTGAGTCTGGGTCCCA
The DNA here is from genome assembly GCA_004026905.1 of Hystrix cristata. Taxonomy (NCBI): domain Eukaryota; kingdom Metazoa; phylum Chordata; class Mammalia; order Rodentia; family Hystricidae; genus Hystrix; species Hystrix cristata. The sequence goes on from PVJO010002614.1 coordinate 70,276, forward strand.
GTCATATAATTCCCAGTCCTAGCCCCAGCCATTGGAGTCACCCACTTTGAGTCTTTCCAGTTGAGGCTCAAGACACTGTGGACACAAACCATCTCCTTTGTGCCCTGTCCATGTTCCTGGTCCACAGAATCTGTGCATGTGACAAAATGGCGGGTGTGTTCAATCACCAAGTTTGGGGTTGTTTTGCTATGTAGCGATTGATGGCCAGGACATTGTTCTAGAAGATATCCAGAGAGATAAAGGGAAACCAAACCAATCTCCTTCGGAAGTTGGTGACAGCTTCCCATATACTCACTACCTCGAGGGGATGGGATTGGAAAAATTTATCTGGCTTTTCTGTGGCCTCAAGGGAATATGTCCCAAGGATGCAAAATTTTGCTGCTTCTGCTTTTGTGCCTACTGAAGTCCAGTGGATGACAGGTTTAGCCCTGATAACCAGGAGAAATTATTGCAGGCCTTTGGAAAGTATATGAATTGCTTTAATCAATAACCCTGCTTTCTGTCTTATATACTGGTCTCTTGCGACTTTGATATAAGGGAGTTAGACCCTAATCTTCTAGACCATCTCAGGAGTAGAGTGAAAAGGTCACGGGATGACTCTCCACTCGGGGTTTAAGTCCAGCTCTGCTGCTTAGTAACCGGGGGCCTTGGGTGAGGCGCTTGGCCCCTGTGAATCCCACTGTCCTCATGTCTAAACCTGAGCCAGGCGTGTCTCTGTGGCATGATTGCTGTGGAGGTGGAATGAGGAGCCATCTGTAAAGGGTCTAGCAGAGTGTGTGACTCCTAACAAATCCACTGCTGATGTTATTCCTGACTGCCCGCCCCATCTCCACAAAGCTGAGCAGGAGCTTCTGGGCCCCCCGAATCCCCACAGCACTCCGTCCCCTGCTCCAGGCACCCAGCAGCAGAAAGCCAGGCCATGGGGGACGCCTGATGCCTGGGCCCAACACCAGAGCTTCAGGGAGCCCCACACAAACGGAAGGTGCCGGCATGGCTGTGGGCACCTGACCAGCGTCCTCTGCAGCCCCACAGAGGCCTCTTAATATGGCTCTTGCCTCCCAGGCTTGGCTTGTGAGGCCAGAGAGGGAACCAACGGGGAGCCAATGAGGGCTGCATGCCCAGTGACAAGTGCCATCCCTGCAAGAGACAGTGCTGTCCCGTCGATTTGCAGAAGGGAGAGAAGACAGGGGCAAGGGAGATTATAGCCCCATCAGGCCACCATCATCTCCTGCGGCTCTTGGAAGTGATCAACGCCTCTGGCTCTCAAGGTGGAGATTAAAAGAAGGAAGGATGACTCGGGCATCTTAGGCCTGGCAGCTGGCAGCCACGTGCCAGAGCACATGATGGATTGAGGGCCGAGATGCAGAGAGAAGACATGAATCTCCACACGTCCCTGGCACAAGCCAGAGTCAGCTCTGAGGACGCCCGTGGTGCCTTTGTCTCGCAGCCTCAGGACAGACCCTTGCTGCAGTGGGGTTGGGCTCTGAAACCTTAGCATCAGGAAAGTGAGGGCCATATCTGTGCTGGGCAGTACTCACTAGGCCCCCTAAGCTAATAGGAGATGAATGAACAAATGAATCCTTGTTCTGTTTCTCCAGGTCTGAGCCTTTGGATCAGTCACTTTGGCCAAGTCAAATAGCCTATTTGAGCCTCAG